>PVIH01016318.1:0-33388 GCA_004025045.1 Sigmodon hispidus | reverse complement strand
TGAGAACAGTTTTGAAAGTGGGGGTTGGGGGGGGCTTCTGGCCTCTCTGTATTTAAAGGGTGGGCTGCAAAAGAAGATGGCTGGAAGGGGAAAGGTGGAAGCTGGGTCCATGTTTATTTCTTGAGGACTGAAAGTGTCTGCCTGTACCAAGCGCCACCTCCAGGTCCACATGACATTGCTGGCCTTCCCAGCAAGGTGGGTGTGGCACCTGGCCCTCACTCTGCTATCCTCTGCAGGGAGAAGCATCAGCTACTGAGTGAGCAAAGAGAAACCAACTCATCCACAGACCATGATGGAGGTAGGTGTCTCCTATCTGGGACTCAGGTTTGGTGACCTCAATCAAGCTGCCTCCAGGGACACTGGGGGGGGGACAGGGGAGGCACTCAGACCTTTGAAGCCATATCTGCCCTCCTCATAATGTTTTTGCATCTAGCTCCCAAGGATCCACTGGCCCAATTGCTTCATGTACTGCAAGACCTCCGAGAAGCCCACAGCTCCAGCTTGGCTGTTCCACCATCCAGAGAGCCCCATCACCTTCTAGAGCTGCAGACGTGAGATGCACACTGAGACCCCGAAAGGCATTTGGAGTTCCCTGACATGCTCAGGATCCTTGTCTGCAGTCATATCTTCTGGGGAGGACAGCCCAACATGGTCTTCTCCATGTCTATTGGATAACGGTGACACGTTCTTCTTTGGAAGACCCAACTGCTCCTGTATTCCCCGAGGCCTAGACTCTTCACCCAGGTCAGACCCAACCCTAGGAATCTTGGAACCTAGGAGAGCAGGGTGTTCACCTTACACCACCTCACTTCCAGCCACCATATCACCCCTGCCACACTGTCTGACCCTCTAGGTTGACTGTCACAGTGTTCTACCGCCATTAATAAACCTGTTGTGACTGCTGAGGCTCTGTGGTGTTAGAATGAGGTCCAGAAAAAAAAAAAATGAATCCAGGGGTCCCTTGATGGGGCTGGGGGTTTGACTAAGGACTGGGGTCACCAGCATGGCCTCTCTGCAACTCCTTCCTGTGATTCTTGTTCCATATTACCTATGGCTGTGCCTGTTTAAACACCTGCTGACCCAATACCCTCTCCACACCCCTCCATTCTGGAGCCCAATGGTTCTTTCCAGCTGGAAACAGCCACCACGTGAAGCTTCTTTGCTTGGGCTTCTTACACAGCAGAGCCGGCTGCACAGTCCCCTCCCTTCCATCTTCTATGGGGATACCAGGCCAAATTGCCCTTGACTCTGTGCAGGGTCACTGGAGACAGGCGTGAGGCTGTGATAATGGGAATGTGGATTGGCAACGGAGTACCTAGAATGTGCACGGGGAGTGCTCCTGTCCTTTCTCTGATACCCGGGCCACTGGTGTTTCTGTGGCTGGAGCGCTGAGGTGGGTGGGGCCTTCACGCCTTTGAAGAGAGGCCCAGGAGGGATTCATCTAGACTAGCAGTGCTTAACCTATGGGTCACGACCCCTTTAGGGGCTGAATGAGACTTTTTACAGGGGTTGCCTAAGACCATCAGAAATAGCAGATATTTACATTACAATTCATAACAATTGTTAGTATTTTGCACGTGAGAGAGACGCGAAACATGTGCTGCCATGTCGAGTTTTATTTAGGAGGTTCAGATACCCTGAGAAGGGTTGGGGGAGAGGAGAGACAGGAGGAAAGAAAGAAAAGGAGAGAGCAGAGAAAAAAGGACTCTCTGCCACATATTATTCCCTTTTAAAGGAACGGGTGGGCATGCAGCCACACCTAGGGGCGTGCCACGCCTGGGGCCTGCCTAGGAGCTCAAGGCTGAGGCACATGGCCACACCCTGGGGCCAAGCGAGAGGTGTCTGGAACACACTAACAACAATAGCAAAATTACAGCAGTGAAAATAATTCCATGGTTGGATGTCACCACAACATGAGGAACTGTGTTAAAAGGTCGCAAATCTGGAAGGTGGTTGAAAACCACTTTTTCTAGCCAGACTCAGCCAAACCAACCCCCCCCCCACCCTGCTCCATGTCCCTAAATGGAAAGCCTCGCCACAACAGCACCCCCTAGCTGCAGTTCTGCTCTCAACACAGAGAATAGGGGACATTCAGGTCCCAGTTCAAGTGGTGTATTATTCATATTATTATTTTTTTCTGTAAGAGTTAAGATGGGGTTTGTTATATAGACAGGATGGCCTCAGACTTGTTATATAGCCAAGGATGACTTTGAACTTCTGATCTTTCTGCCTCCCCCTCCAAGTGCTGGGATTACAGTTGTGAGCCATGCAGAGTTTATGCAGAGGTGGGCATTAAGCCTAGGGCTCTATGTGTGCTCAGCACGCGATCTATCAGCTGATCCACATCTCTAGCCCCTTTATTTTTGAGGCAATTTTATATAGTCCAGGCTAACTTAACTGTCTATCTGAGGGTGATTTTGAACTCCTGATCCTTTTGAGACTATCCATAAAGTGTTGAAAGCACAGGCCTGACCCACCTGAATTCAAAGGGTATGCTTAAAATCACACTCAGACTGGAAATGCAGTTCAGTGATAGGACACTTGCCTGGTATAAATAAGGCCCCAGCTTCCATCCCCAGGTTCATAAACAGTTCTGCTGATACAAACAATAATTACGTGGTACTGGTCAAGGCATGGTCTGGTTTTTCATTATCTCAGCTCTGGTTTGCAGGATGGCCTGAAGAAATCCTTATTGCTTGAAGAATAAAAATCCTTTCCATAAATGACAACTCCTCATGGGGTGATCTGTCTTAAAGGCTTTGCTGTTCCTAGAATTGAAAGTGACTACAAGCTTTGGACTGTAACTGGAGAACCTTGGATGGTTTTCTCCTCCTTTTCTAAGTTTGAAAGGGGCATAAAAGCAAGATGCCTGCATTATCTTTGTACCTTCAGGCTTGAAGGTGGATGACCTGGGCTAGGTATCACTGGTACTTAGATACTCCAGGAATAATGTGATGATGTGCAGAGCAAGGGGGTGTGTGATGCAGTGACCTCTGGCACCTGACATTGTCTGGTTTCCTGTGACACTACCATCATCCATGCTATACAATTATATGCCTGTGATTCCAATGATTGGGAGACTAAGTCCGTATTAGTTACTGTTCTTTTATTTTTTTAAAGACTTATTTATGTGTTATGTATACAGTGTTCTGTCTGCAGGCTAGAAGAAAACACTAGATATTATAGATGGTTGTGAGCCACCATGTGGTTGCCAGGAATTGAACTCAGGACCTTTGAAAGAGCAGCTAGTGCTCTTAACCTCCGAGCCATTTCTCCAGCCCTAGTTACTGTTCTTGTTGCTGTGTCTACAAAGCCAACAGAGACATCTTAAGGAACGTGACAGTTCATCATGGTGGGGGTGTCATAGCAACAGGAGGGCCAAACAGCTGATCGCATTTGCCATCTGCAGTAAGGAAGCAGAATGAGATGATTTATTTTCTTCTTTTTTTAGTCAGTCTGAGACCTTAGCCTCTAGGATGGTGACACACACATTAATAGTCTTTCTTCCTCAGTTAAACCTGTCTAGAATCTCAAGACCTACCTAGAAGTTGTTATTATTATTATTATTATTATTATTATTATTATTATATATGTGTGCACAGATATTTAATATCACAGGGACATCAAAAGAGTCGGTTCTCAGCTTCCACCACATGATTCATGGGGATTGAACTCAGGTAATCAGGCTTGGTGACACTACCCTTACTCACTAGGCTGGCCCCACTTAGAGATTTGCTTCCATGATGATCCAAAATCTCATCAGATTAACAAGACGAACCATCATGGAGGCTGGAGAAACAGCTCAACAGTTCAGAGCCTTCCTGCCTTTTCAGGGTAATAGGTATTCTGTGCCCTGATAATAGGTTTCTTGGCTGACGAAGTAAGCCACCTCAAGCAGAATTGAAAAAGTAAATCAGGGTTATCTGAGCAAAGCAATTACTGGGTGAGCTCCCGGACCCCTTGAGATCAGACCAGAGAAGACACTTGACCCAACTAAATCAGAGAATTAATGTACCCTGTGGGCGAGAAATGATGTGTCCTCCACATGCTCGGTTTAAGCCTAACTATAGTCAAAACCGGACTGCTTTAGGCGTGTGTGTGTGTGTCTTAGGCTAGTGAAACTTCAGGGGAGCAGCTACCCCAGCCGCCAAGAATGCAAACTGGGTTTTTTGGCACCTTTTCTGTGTTGGAGATTCTCTGAGAGGGTGGGGTTTGGAGAGAGAGGCATAGGGCTTTCAGGATCAAGCAGGAGTGAGCTGGTGGTTCCAACCAAACACAGGGTGTCGTGATCTGATCTGATCCGGTAACACATTTACCAGGTCTAGCTAGCAGATGGCTATGAATAGAGACCTCAGGCTTCTTGTGGTGGGAGGCGGCACGAAGACACTTAGACTGCTTCTATGTAGAAGAACTTTATTATTATATTTATTAGAGAGAGAGGAAGAAAGAGAGGAGGGGGAGGGGTTGAGAGCACACTCCCTCTGGCAGGTAAGGGAAAGAAAAAGTTAAGCTTGCCGTGGGAATTCTTCTTAGATGGAGCTTGACGTCAGAACTCAGGGCGGGGCGTGGCTTCAGAGGCTAGAACGGAATTCTAACACAGGGGACCCACTTTGGGTGGTTCACACCCGCCTGTAACTCCATCTCCAAGGGACCCAACCATCTTCTGGTCTCCAAAGGCACCTGCATACACGTGCCACACAGGCAGGCAAATAGAAATCTTTAAAAATAGGAAAAATAGAAAACACTAACTGCCAGAGACCGCTGAAAACTGGAAGAGGTGCCGGGCTTTCATCGTGGTTTTAGTTACCTGTGTGCCCAAGAGAGGATCCACTGGCACCCTAAGCCCGCCCCCTACACACACTCATGGCCCTCATCCAGCAGACTCCACAAGGACGCTTGTGTCGACCCAGCTGCTGCTCCCTCTTGCAGCAGCAGCCCACACAGGCGACTTTACACACACAGCTCGGATGACAGCTCAGTGTGGATCAGTGACAGTTGCAGGTGGCCCAGCCTTCCCGGCGCAGCAACAGAATGGCACCGGAGATATGGCCAGCTGAAAGCAGCAGATAGGGCTGACGCATGCGCACAGCTCGCGGTCTTGCTCAGCCTTGCAGGCGGGGGCCCGCGGAAGGTCATCCGGTCCACCAGGGGGCGCGAGCCAGGGGCTTACGCCGCTTGGCTGCGTCTGCGTGACCCGGAAGTGGCCGCGCTTCGGGGCTCGGTGTGTTGACTGCGGCTGCGCGTGCGCGTCCAGGAGGCAGAGCGCGCCGCTAAGATGAACGCTCCTCCGGCTTTCGAGTCGTTTTTGCTCTTCGAGGGCGAGAAGAAGTAAGTGGAAGCCGGTTGAAGCGCTGCTGTGCTCCTGCCCTGGGGGAACGGAAGCAGGCTTTGCTTTGAGCGTTCTGCTCCGTGCGCGTCTGCCAGAATTTCTGGCGCGGTGCGGAGCACTGGCGAGTGCATCTATTTTGCAGAGGGGAAAACTGAGGCTTGGGGACATAGATTCCCTTGCTCCAGACACTTGAGTGGCAGAACCCATAGTGTCAGGCTCCACAGCTCTTTGCTGTCTCTCTCTCTGGGCATTCTCTTCACTGGTCTGCAACACCATCATCTGTGCCACGCCGTGATGGCTCACATCCCACTGGATACGGTGGCGAACGCCTGTGATCCCATCATTTGGCGACTGAGGCAGGAGGATTGTGATGGCACAGCTACCTCCTCACTTTCCTCAGAAGCCTGAGGATTTCCCGTTTCCCCTAGATTTTCAGGGATCCGGGCCAAACTCAGGTTTGCGGTTCCCATGCTAAAAAGGATTGCAGGACTCGTCGGTTTAATGAAGCACAGGGTTGGTAATTTTTAATTAAAGATATATTTATATTTTTTAAAGACAAGGTTTCTCTGTGTAATCATGTCTGTCCTGGAACTCTCTGTAAACCAGACTGGCCTTGAACTAATTTACAGAGATCTGCCTCCTGCCTCTCGAGTGCTGGGATTAAAGGTGTGCGCCTATATGGCCAGCAGAGCTATGGGTTTAAGCGTGAGGGTTTAGAGAAAGAGAGGCACTAAGGAATGTAAGACACGTCTAAATTGGGGATATGTGCATTCAAAGAGTAGGAGAAAGAAAAACGTATTCATGTGGGTTCAGGCTTTTCCAGGAGAAATTAAGCATCTAATTGTCTTGTTTTGGGTTTTTCAACACAGGGTCTCTGTGTAGCCTCGTTGCCCTAACTTGCTCTTTAAAGCAGGCTGACCTCAAACTCTGAGATCCACCTGCCTTTGCCTTCCGAGTACTGGGGTTAAAGGCATGCGCTACTGTGCTCAGCTGCATGTAATTGTCTTAATGGTAGCCAGATGCACCCTTTTATGACACAAAAGTTCTCTTGAAAGGTTGAGAGACCCCTTCTATCCTGAGAGCCTCCCTTTATATTTTACGTGCATTGGTGTTTTGCCTGCATGTATGTCTGTGTGAGGGTGTCAGGTTCCCTGGAACTAGAGTTACAGACAGTTATGAACTGCCACGTGGGTGCTGGGAATTGAACTCAGGTCCTCTGGAAGAGCAGTCAGTGCTCTTAGCTGTTGAGCCATCTCTCCAGCCCCAAGTGACCCTCTTCTTAGAAGTCATCTTGGGGGCTGGAGGGATGGCTCAGCGGTTAAGAGCACTGACTGTTCTTCCAGAGGACCTGAGTTCGATTCCCAGCATCCACATGGCAGCTAACAACTGTCTGTAAGTCCAAGATCTGACACCCTTACATGGTTATTCATGCAGGCAAAACACCAATTCACATAAAATAAAAGTAAATATTTAAAAAAAAAAAAAAAAGAAGTCATCTTGGGCTAAAGTGAATCCCTATCTTTAAAAAAAAGGGGGGAGGTGCTGGAGAGGTAGCTCAGAGGTTAAGAGCACTGACTGTTCTTCCAGAGATCTTGAGTTCAGTTTCCAGCAACCACATGGTGGCTCACAACCACCTATGATGACATCTGGTGCCCTCTTCTGGCACACAGGCATAGTGGAGGCAGAATGTTGTATACATAATAAATCTTTTAAAAAAATTTTTTCTTAAATGGAAGTATGTCACGGTGATAGATTGCTTACCTAGCATGCACTGGGCTCATATCATCCCAGTATCAGCCAGCCAATAATGTTCTTCAAGGAGATTCTTTGAGTTTGTCTGTACAGTGCACACTGTATCCTATAGGCCTGTAACTGACACCCCTCACTCCTAAGAGACATCTATGCAGGGTTTTGTGTTTCACCTTTGCTAGCTGCTTCAGGCTTCCTTGAGGGCTTATTCTCAGATGGGAGCCCTGTTGGTGTCCCGTCAGCCAGAGCATTTGGCCAGGTCTGGAAGCATTTCTGGTTGTCCCAAGGGGGTTGCTATTGGCATCTGGTGGATAGAGGCAAAGGATGCTGTTTATGACCCTTGTGTACTAGACAGCCTCTCAGAAAAGAATGTTTAGGTCTAAAATGTCCATGTACCCAGCTGGCACAGGCACCCACAGTCAAGCCTAATGACTTGGGTTCAATTCCCGGGACCAGTATGGTAGAAGAAAAGAACTGACAGTTTGCACGTTGTCCGCAGATCTCTCACACAGGCGTGGACAAAGGAAATATATATTTGTGTATCAGGTTTGAGAAATTCTGCTTTAGAAAAAAGTAATCCTTAGCCAGGCAGTGGTGGTACATACCTTTGATCCCACCACTTGGGAGGATCAGGTGGATCTCTGAGTTCAAGGCCAGCCTGGTCTACAGAGCTAGTTTTAGGACAGCCAAACCCTGTCCTGAATGGGGGGGGGAGAGAATGTGAGCAGTCCTTCGTGGTGGGGGGTCCCTGGTGTATAGATAAGGGGGCATCATGAGTAGAGAAGGTTCCTTGTTTGGTCTTTTTGTCGTGCTGGGGATTGAACCCAGGGTCTAGCCCATGCTAGTTTACTGCTCCATTTTTTTTTTTTTTCCCCTTTCTTTTGGTTTTTCAAAAACAGGGTTTCTCTGTTACTCTGGCTGTCCTGGAACTTGCTCTGTAGTCCAGGCTGACTTCAAAGTCAGAGATCCACTTGTTTCTACCTCCAGAGTGCTGGGATGAAAGGTGTACACCCCCACGGCCTAGGTCACTCCAGCCCTCCCCCACCCCCCTTGAAGCTTTTGATTGGCGGGGGAGTTGACTAGATGGGTGATACCCCCAAGCATTTGCTGAGGCCTTGGGGATGGATCTCCAGGATCCATGTCAGAGGTGTGCTGTGCGTTTACTTCTAAGAGTTCCTCCAGCGACACCGGAAGTGGAGACAGGAGGGTCAGCTAGCATGGTGTATCCAGCGGCTACTGGAATTGCTGGTCTGAGCTATCAGGCAGGCTTAGCTTGTTTTGTTTGAATGGAAGTGGTGGGGATGTAAGCCAGAGCCTTACACACTCAGGTAATGGTGAACTGCTGAGCTATGTCAGGATTCTCAGAGGGTCTCAGGGTGAGCAGACCGATTGGAAAGGCTTCCAAGGGCTGGGCCCATAGCTTGGTGGTAGAGGGCTTGTTTAGCATGTTTGAAGCCCTAGGTTCAAGACCTAGTACCACTGGGGATAGTGGGGCTTGGGTCTTCCTTGAGTGCTGGGATTAAAGGCATGGGCCACTACCAGCACCCAACTGTTTTTTGTCTTCTAGGAAAGAACTTAGTCAAGAGCTAGTTTAAGGCAACTAATGCACAGTGTGTGTGTGTGTGGGGGGGTGTCTTGGTTTCTGTAGTAGAAACAGCCCAACTGTACTTTCAAGGATGTTTGACCACAAAAGGGACGTTCTGACCCCCAGGGGACACTGCTTTGAGGGTCAGTGACAGATCACAAGGGCTGGATGTAGGCTTGGGAATGCAATCAACTTTTGCCTCTGTCTCTTTCTAGAATCACCATTAACAAGGACACTAAGGTGCCCAATGCTTGCTTGTTCACCATCAACAAAGAAGACCATACTCTGGGGAATATCATTAAATCGTAAGTCCTGGGCCAGAGGCCCTGGGGGTGGGGCCGTCACCGGGTTCTGTGGGCTGAGTACAGGCTCTGGCACTTTCTCCCAACCTGGCACTGACAGATGTGCTCATGTGGCTTACTTCTGTGGGCTTTTCAACATAGGGTCTCATGTAGTCTGGCCTCAGACTGACCTCTGATCCTGGCCGTTAAGACTACATCAGCTTTGTGTTGGCTTATTTATGTAGTGTTAAGTATAGGTGTTTGTGCAGCCCAGATGCAAAGAGATCCTGGCAGTCAGGAGCCCAGGCATACTGAGTGCTGCAGCTAGAATGGGAAGTATTCATTCAGTCAGGAGCCAATGAACACCACAGGCCACAGTAAGTGTAGGCAGCAGCTTACACCCCTGCTCCTGGAAAGGCTTCCCCAGTGTTAACAGCTCTGCTCCAGCAAGGGAGGGCCGAAGTTTTACAGTTCTGCTTGGGTTTCCCAGAGTGTGACAACTCTGCTGGCTAGGCAAGGTCTCTGGAAGTGTTACAACTTAGCTCTGAGCTGTTCTGCCCAGGCTCCATCACTGCTCCAGCAAAGGTCTTCACCCAAACCTCAAAAACAGAGATTTGGAGGGAAGGGCCCACGAAAGTGTGGCTGTTAGTTTTGTGTGTGGGGAGAGACACAACACTCACTACCAGATGACACACAAGAGTTTATTTCAGAGTTACTGAGAGGCAGGTACCCAGAAAAGGGTGAGAGAGAGAAGAGAGATATGGGGCTGTCACGTGGCATTTCTTTTTAAGAGAAAGGGTGGGCATGGATCCACATAGGCATGCCCTCCCTATGCAGTGTCATGTTGGCTTTACCATGTAGCTGATTAATGCCAAAAATTCTTACTCACTCAGCGCCATGTTGGGTCCAGCACATGGCGTGCCAGGAATACTTACAGTGGCTGCCTCAACCCTGAGTGGGAGAGGGCAGCAGGTACAGGGTTTATGTAGAGCTTCTTGGAGGCAGAGCTTTCTAGAAAGGAAACTTTAAGAGTAGGGATTGGCCAGATTTTCAATCCCAGATTTGGCTCTTTTGGGCTCTAATTTCAGGGCCAGGGCACATTTCTTTCCCTGGCTCAGGTCTCAGACCCAGGGTGGGTTTCTTTTGTTGGCCCCTTTTCCCTACAGGAAGACTGCAGGGAAGACTGCCATTGCTTCTTGGTCTTGGCTGAGGTCAAGTTCAGGGGGTTCCAGTAGTTTTCATTTAGAGGCCAACAGGTGAGGGGTATTGTGACATAGACCTGCAATTCCAGCACTTGGGAGGCAGAGCTCTTACGAGTGACCTCCAGGACAGCCAGAGCTAGAGACACTCCCTCACAGGGCGCCTACATTTGATGGTGATCTGTTGATGTCTGCAAGTGTGCCAGTACCTTAGTATTACAGGTATGGAGTTTCAGATGGCCCCCACCTGATACGGCTGCAGGGAACTGAGCTTGGGTCCTCTCCAGGAGCAGTTTATACTGTTTTTAATGTAAAACCTTCCATGAATGATTTGCCTACTTCTGTCTGCCGTTGTGTGCCTGTCTGTTACCCATGAAGGTCAGAAGGTCCTAGATCCCCTGGAACTGGAGGAACCCGTGGCTGTTTGTTACCATGTGGGGGCTAGAAACCTCCCAACTGCTAAGCCACTTCTGCACCCCAACCTAGACTTTAAAGAGTAAACGTACACGCACACACCTTTAGTGAGGCCAGCCTGGGCTACAGAGTGAGTTCCAGGACAGCCAGGACTACATAGATACACCCTGTCTCAAAAAAAAAGTATATATTGTGTGAGTGTACTTTACCACTGATTTACATCCCTAGCCTTGAACTTAAAGAGTCCTGAGCAGCTGGGCTGACAGGCCTATCCCATACTCACTCAACACTGGGGCACAGGGAGCTACTTCGGTTAGAAGAAAGCCAGCCAGGGTTGACCTCCCTCACAGTGCACCTGTATTTCTCAGCCAGCTGCTGAAGGACCCACAAGTGCTGTTTGCCGGCTACAAAGTCCCTCACCCCTTGGAGCACAAGATCATCATTCGTGTGCAGACCACCCCAGACTACAGTCCCCAGGAGGCCTTCACCAATGCCATCACTGACCTCATCAGTGAGCTCTCCCTTCTGGAGGAACGATTCCGGGTGAGGAGCTGGGCTGGGACCTGAGGTAGAGGTAGAGCTGCGCACACCCCTCCCCCGGAATCCCCAATGAAGGGCTGAGGATAACTCAGGTGTACAGTGTTGGCCTGAGGTACTATCCCAAGCATCCAAATCCATAAACAAAACCCTTTTCCCTTTGCCACCGAGACTCCGGCTCATCACAGGGTAGGAGTCTGCTCTTTATCAAGAGCCCCCAGTGTACAGTGGCCACCCCTTTTGAGGTTCTCAGCCCACTGGGCATATCCCACTTGCTCCATCCCCAGCCCTCAGCAAACAGATGCCTCAGAGCAGGGTTGGAGCCTTTGGTGACTGGTCTCTCCCATGGTTATTTTCAGGAGGACTGCCTGCCAGGCAGGGGAGCCTGGGGTCCTTCTAGTTTTATTGTCCTTCCTTTTCAGGTGGCCATCAAGGACAAGCAGGAAGGAATCGAGTAGCAGCTAAAAGGAGCATTGCTTAGCAGCTCTTAAAGCTGGGGCAGCCATCCTCAGGGCCCGTGATGACAACCACTCTCAGCATCTGTAGCTGGACACTGCCCTGCTCTGTACATAGACTGTTATTTTTCTAATAAAGTATAGCAGAAAAGTCCCACGGGCACCAGAGGACTGCAGCATGTGGGCTATCAGACTTGATAGTGGCAGGTGACCTGTCACACAGAGACCCTAACCACAGGTTGAGACTACCTGGGCCTGCCTGAGTTTTAATCAGGGCAGGAAGCTGTGAGGCCTGTGTGACTACACTCAATTTCCACCAGCCTCTAGTCCACAATAGAGAATTTAATAAAATACTCACTCACTGGTACAAATACCTCTACCGCTAGCCCCAAGCTATTAAGTGTCCTTGGTACACTGCCCTGCGCAGCTAGCAGCTCCTCCAGATGGACACGATGTTGGAATCCGTCAGAGCGGTGAGGTAGGAAAAGGCTGCACTGGCCACTACCGTGTTTATCATGGTCTTGGTCACTGGTTGGCCCAGTGCTACTGGCTGAGGCCATTTCAGGATCTGAGGGAGGGAAAAGAAGGTGCTAGGCTTCTGCCCACTGAACAGCAGCCCAAAGACATCAGGAGGATCAGCAGGGTCTCGAAGATACCTGTGTCGGGGCCTGCAGAGTTGTTGGAGGCGGAGGTGGCTGCTTTAGCACGTGTTCAACATCATAAATCCATACACTGCCTTCCTCATCCCCACACAGCACCAGGTTTTTGTCTGCCAGGATAAGTGAGGGCCTAAGATGGGGTTGGAGTTGAGCAGGGAAAGGGGGGGTAGCCACTGATGGGGCGAGCAGGCTCACCAGGACAGGTGCTGAGTGAGAAGTAAGCCAAATTGGTGGATGACCACTGCAGCCGGGCCAGAATCACCACTGGCAACACGGACTGGCTGCCCCGGCCTGCCCAGGTCTGGCTCCAGCTCCACAGGTAGATGGTGCCCTGTCCACTTCCTTTGGAGGCTGTAAGAGATGTGAGCCCAGGCTGGCTGTAGCCACCACCTCCCTCTCCTTAACAGGTGCCTCAGCACCTTAGAAGTCCCAGCCTAGGCTGCCCCAGCTGGGCTCACTCACCCACAACATCTTCATTCACAAATGCCAGTCCGTCCACTCTCTGTCCTGATATCTCAGAGTCCTTAGAGAAGACGAAGTTCACTTCACACACCCTGCAGAAGACATCAGCCTTACCCACACACAAACAGCCATGCCTGAGGGAGCCACCCACTGGGTGTTAAAAGTCACAGGGGCTGGTCTTCCAGGACTGCAGGCCACAAGGTGCTCTCAATGTTCCCCTCCCCGCAAGAACAGAACAGCTGTGTAAAGGGGGGGTTCACTGGCAAGATAGCTCAGTAAACGATTACTGTGCAAGCTTGGTGCCCCGAATTTAACCTTCAGAACCCATGTAAAGGTGGAAAGAAAACCAACTCCAGGAAATCCTCTAAACTCCACATGGACCCCCCCCCCAAAAAAAAAAAAAAAAACACTCGATGGCAAAAACCAAAACTTGCTCTGCATAGTGAGTTCCAGCCATCTGGAACTACACAGACCTTGTCTCAAAGAAGCTGGGTGTTTCCCATCTAGGAAGACATGGGCCTCCCACTACAAAGGCATCCTGGCATCTGCCCAGAGGGCAGACCACAAGGCATGAGGGTGAGAGAAAGAGAGTCAGGGAGATAACCCCCAGTATGACAGATGAGCAGAGGAACCTATGTCCACCTAGCAGCTGGATGCCACCACTGCAACACTCTGCTACCCCTGTGAGCACCCTGAAATCCTTTTAGGGCTGTTCCTTAAGCTGAGGCTGCCACTTATACAGGACAAGCAAGTAGAACGGAGGGATGGCCCAGTGGGGAACGGTGCTTGCTGGCCATGGCCATTCCTGCCAACCCCAGTTCAGTTCCTGGGAACCACAAACTCCCGCACCTTGTCCTCTGAGCTCCGCATGCATGCTGTGGCGATTGTGCACCGTTACACAAGTCAGTATGTATGACAAACTTCATTTACTGCACACTGCTGTTTCGGACTCTGGCCTCAAAGAAAGAATGCTAATGAGGATGGACCTGGGGGACGGGAGAGGCCCTGGAGGATGATCCTGAACTTAATGTTCAAGGATGCTCACAAGCAGAGCTAACAGCCATGTGCCATTGCACCGGTTTATGTGCTGCTGGGGGCTTCAGCACTGTGTAGACTGAGCTACAACCCCAGGCCTCACAGTCTCTGGCTTTCCACACGGTCAGATGAGCCATAAGGATCATCAATGCTGCTTCCCTCGGTACATCCTATCTCTACCCTCCACGAGCCCTAGGATGTACCTCACTGCCCTTCCTCACAAATGTGGGCACCATGCTGAGGGACAGGCTCAGGCAGTTGTTTGCAATATGGTGAATAAAGGTGAAGAGAACAGCCCCAGCTGCATGGTCCTGGCATCCTTACCTTTGCTTCTGGGGCTTGTCTAGCCGAATATCCCAGCAACAGCAGCCTCCCTCACATCCAGCCAACAGGAAGTCATCCGGACAGGAGGCCACAGGGCAGAGCCGCAAGGGGGTGGAGCTACAGTTGAGGATGAGGAGCTGGCTGCCAACGTGGGTGTGGAAAACCATAAGCCGTGAGCCACGGACATCACCCTCAGCTGTCCGCCCCAATCCAGGCCATATGCCATACAGCCTCACCTAGCCTGAAACTTGTATTCACTGTCAGGTACCCCAATGTCCCAGAGGATGATCCGTTTGTCATAAGAGGCGGCTGAGGAGGCATGGAGGAAAGAGGTAGCCCTGAGAAGATCCTGCCCCTCTTGCAGGCCGAGTCCCTCAATGAGCATATCAGGAAGGGCAGACTGAACTCATGGCCCACACTCCCCAAAGCCCCACCTGTACCTAGTGTGCACAACATCAGCCATCTTTGTAGGGCATGTTTGTTACCCCGTGGCTGGGCTCATCATACCCAGGGGGCAGGGTTATTTCCCCTGGTCCCAGGCAGAAAAACAGAGGAGCCCAAGTTGCTAGGAAACGTCAAGGCCACATAGCATGCTGGAATGGAGATCCTGGTCGGCCAAGAAGCTAACTCCTGACCAAAGCCATCTGTGCCCAGCATTCTGTGAGCCCTGTCTCCCCTGACCCCAAAAGAGACACAGGCTACCAGGGCAGAAAGACTCTGATGCTGAGGAAGCTCAGAGGTGAGGGTCTTACTGAAGAGGTGGGTCTCGTGGGTGGGGCTGAAGCAGAGGGTGGCAATGGCCTTCTTATGGGCCCGGATGACGCTGCAGCAAAACCCTGCTCGCACGTGGAGCAGCCGGACCATGCCCCGCAGGCCTGCGGCTGCCAGCATGTTCCAACGCTTCTTGTGGCCTGACTGGGTGACCACCGTCAGGGCTGTCCAGGCCACCGAGAAGAACTCCTGACAAGGGTAGGGGGAGATGATAGTCTGCTTGGAGGGCCTGGGGCCGTGAGGAACAACAAAGAAAAGCTCCCTGAGGGCTGTGGGTGGCTGAGGAGGTGGGGAAGGGCTCAGAGGCAGGGCACTCTCAGTGGACCCAAGACCCTGGGTTCCAGCCCTACCAAAATAATTCACAGGAAATGGAGAGCTTAGCTTGGTCCTCCAACCTCAGGTCTCTTGTCCCAGGACCCAGCAGTCTTCAGGAAGAGGGTCCTGGCACTCACCTCGCCTGGTACCTTGTATTTATGGAGTACGATGCCCGTCTGGCAGTCTATCACACAAACAGCCTCTCCGCCACATGTGGCCACAGTCTGGGACGTTGCCCCCGAGGGCCCTGTTTTATGATATCAGTCACATAAACATCTTTTCTGTAAAGTTCTTCCCTGTATTTCCTCTTCCTGGCCTCCATAACACATTATTATTATTATTATTATTATTATTATTATTACTGCAGTACTGGGGATAGAACCCAGGGCCTCACACATGATAACTAAGTAGATAAGGTAGATAAGTATTCTACCCCTACAGAATATCCACGGCCTTTTTACCTTTGTGTGTGTGTGTGTGTGTGTGTGTGTGTGTGTGTGTACACGTGTGTCATGGGGGGGGGGTATGTGCACACAAGTGCAGGTGCCCACAGAGGCGGGAAGAGGGCAAAGTCCCTGGAGCTGGTGGTACTGGCACTTGTGAGCCGCCCACAGTAGATGCTAGGTGTAAGGATTCCTGGCATTCCACGTAGCTGAGCCCACCTGGGCTGCACCTTGTTCGGAGGCACACCCCTGGGCGTGGCTTCGTACACCCTGTGGCACTGCATACCTCCCTTCCCTGTTCAGCTCTTTCTGTTTCCTGCTCTCCCGCTTCTGCACCCGCCTGGGAATTCTCTCTTAAATAAACTCTCCTGTGTGGCCTTGATAGTGTATATTTGCTTTCACTCTCAAACTAACACTAGGAACCAAACTTCAGTCCTCCACAAGAGCGGAAAGCACTCTTAGCAAGAGCGTCTCTCCAGCCCTTTTTTTTTTCCCCCTCTGTGTAGCCCTGGCTGTTCTGGAACTCACAGAGATCCTCCTGCCTCTGCCTCCAGAGTGCTAGGATTAAAGGCTTGCTCCCACTGCCCACTTCCAGCCCTTTCTTTCTACCCTAAAACCAATCCCATTGAATTTCCCAGGTGTCTTTTAATCTCACTCTCACTAAGCACTGAGCACCACTGTGTGACTCAAGCCTCCCACTGCTCACCAGCCCAGCACTCACCCTCCTCCCGGGCTGGCTCGTAGGCACAGGCCCACAGCTGGGTCTCCAGGTCCTTAGGGCTGTTGTTTCTGCTATGACATTGCAGGAAATGCAGAGGTTCCAGGTGTAGGTCTGCCTGAGGAAGCACAGGCGTCATTAGCTGCCCCTTAGCCTGTGCCCTCTGGTCTCCCTCCCTTTCCCCCACCCCACCCCCTCACCCCATCTGGGGAGCTTACCTGGTCTCCATCAGAGTCCACAGATCTGCCTTCTGTCTGGGCTGGTAGGGAGAAACACACTCGCTTGGTGGAAGGGGGCTCGGGTGGGACATTATCTGGCCGTTTTGAGACCACCCTTCTGGCCTGTGGAAGGTGGGGGACTTGTGTCCATGCCCCAGGGGTTCCCTCCCTTGGCTACAGGCTGATCTACACCTTCTCAGAAGTATGGAAAGCAAGAACCGAGCCACTGTCATAGGGGGAACTTGGCCTCTGTTAGGACTGGACACATGGCCACTGGGAGGCATCCCTCTGAAGGGGACGTTGACTGCCATTAAATTCAGACACCCTTGGTATGTGAGCTCACAATATGTACAGCCCTGAAGCCAAGCAACTATGGACTGAAACCATAAGCCAAAACTACCCCTTCCTTCCTGAAAGGTCATTACGTCACGTTGGGCATCTTGTCACAGCAAAGGAAGGCTAACTAACATACTTGGGCATCACCTGAGTTCATGTAGAGAACCATCTGTGGTCTAGCTCAGAAAGGCCCGGGGCCCTCACAGCTGTGTACAAACACTCACCCTGAGCTTGGAGGCAGCTGCAGCCTGAGGAGGCTCCTTTGGTATGCTGGCTTCCTGTATCTGAGCCCCACCTGAGGCCACCAGTTTCTCAGCGATCATCCGCACCTGGGTGGGGTCAGGTCCTCAGCACACCGAGCAGTCGCAGGTGCCCTTAACCTCCCGACACCCCATAGCAGGGAACTGGTGCTTCTCGAGGCAGGAAAAGGGCCTCCCTAGGCACAAGGGCTCCCATTCCCTGACCCCGCCCACTCCCCACTGTCCCCCAATCCATCAGAGCCAGGGAAGCCAAACCCCTGCACAGTGTCCTCCCCAGAAACATACCCGCCATTGGGTGAACTCGCTGAGAGACTCAGGACCATAACGCACATCCCTGACTACAGACCTCACGAAGTCAGCTTCCTCTTCAGGGTTCACGGTGGCCTTCAACTTCTCCCAGTAAGCTGTGACCTGGCATGAGAGGGACCAGATCCAGGCCCAGGCCAGCCTGGACCTCCTGGCCATACACAGCCCTCTACCCTCTCTCCTTCTGAGCACAAGTGTGTTGACTATACAGAAGCTTCTGTAAGCACAGTCTCCTCTCAGCCTGCTGCTGGTGTAACCTAAGTCACGTGAACTGAAACCAGCCTGGCTCACCTGGGCAGAGTTTCCTAGGCCACCTGGGCTATATAGCAAGACCCTATCTCAAAACAAAACACACACACGCCAACTCACTGCACAAATTCTGGCCTCCCCGCTGCACACCTCGGAGACAGGGCCTCCAAACACAGAAAGCAACAGAACCAAACTCAACACACCAGACTTGAGGCTGTCAGGGTAAGAGCTGTTACACACCCTGGAAAATCCACTTCTGTCCTCCCTCAATATTCTGCTGGCGTGACCAAGGACCCACCCTCCATCAATATTCCATCAACCTTACCCTGCTGGTCAGCTCCCGATCTAGGTTCTCCACCTGTGAGCAGGTAGAGGCTGAGTCCTTGCCATTGACCTTACGCAGTTTGGGCAGGAGAAAGGAGATTTTCAAGTTGTCATTGACCTAAAGGAGGGAGGAACAGTTGAAGTCAGAGGTCCTCACCTGTGATCCCAATATTCAGGAAGAGTAGGCAGGGATGCCTCAAGTTTTTTTAAAGATGTATTTATTTATTTATTATGTATACAGTGTTCTGCCTGCACACCAGAAGAGGGCACCAGATCTTATTATTATAGATGGTTGTGAGCCACCATGTGCTTGCTGGGAACTGAACTCAGGTCCAATACTCAACCTGAGCCATCTCTCCAGCCCTGAGACACTTCAAGTGTGATGCCAGTCTGAGATACATAGTGAGGTGGAAGATAGTCTGATTACAAACAAAGACTTTGTCTCAAATGGCAAAACAAAAACCCCCAACGGAGTGGGTATGTAGCTCAGTTAAGTGATTGCTTTGGTAGCACAGAGTCCTGAGTTTGATCCCCAGTGGAGCATGACCAAACCTCAGGAGGTCAGAGGCAGGAGGATTAGAAGCCCAAGGCCATCTTTGGCTACATAGTTAATTTGAAACCAGCCTGGGCTACATGAGACCCCATCTCAAACAAAACAAAACCCAAAAGAAATAGTGAAACTTGATTCTGTCCCAGAATCTTGGTCCTTAGCATTGAGCTGGCAGGACCTCCCTCTCACCGTCAGAAAGGGGTTGCCTTCTAGGTTGAGCTCCTCAAGGTCCAGAAATTGCTGCAAGGCAGTGACATCCCCCAGCTGGTTGTTGGTGCATCGAAGGATGCGCAGATGAGACAGGCCCAGGTTGTCAGGCAGGGTCTCCAGTAGGTTGTTAGAGAGGTCAAGTTCCTTCAGCTGCTTCAGGCGGCCCAAGAGATTGGGGTCCAGGTCCTCTGACCGCAGTCCCAGCCCTGAGAGACTGAGATGAGGACAGAGATCAAAATCAAGAAAGCTCAGGAGGCTGACCAGACCCTTTCACTAATTACCACCCCCATCTGCCCCAGAGGGATTTGCACCAAGCAATTTCTTATGGTGAAGAATAAGCATAGACTTATTTGTTAGACTTGGTTAGCCTGGAACTCACTAGACTAGCCTCCACACTCACTGTGTAGTTAAGGAAGGCCTTGAACTCACTTTCTTGCCTCTATCTCCAAGTGTTGGGATGACAGGCCTGTGCCAGCACTCAGGAGCACTTTGGGTTGTGATAGGGATGGAACCAAATGGAGACCCCAGCTTTGTGCGCGTCTGAAGCACTCTACCAACTGAGCTACAGTTCTAGCCTCCCCCACTACATTTTAAATTTATTTATTTACTTATTATGTATATAGGGTATTGCCTGCATATGTGCCTAAATAACAGAATAGGGTACCAGATCTCATTACAGATGGTTGTGAGCCACCATGTGGTTGCTGAGAATTGAACTCAGGACCTCTGGAAGACCAGTCAGTGCTCTTAACCTCTGAACCATCTCTCCAGCCCGCCTCCCCCACTCTTAAAACTACACTTTTTATTTATTATAGTATGTGTTGCTGTGTGTGTAAGGATGGGCACAGTCCAAAGTGTGGGTTTAGGGAAAAAAAAAAGTGTGGTCAGGTTTAGGAGACTGTTTCTCTCCTTCAACTGTCTGGGTCCAAGGGGTTGAACTCAGGCTTAGCGACAGGCACCTTTACTTGAGGTGCCATTTTTCTGGCCTGACTTTCCTCCTTTAAAGAATTGTTTGTTACTGGACATGATGGTGCACAGCTTTAATCCCAGCACTTGGGAGGCAGAGGCTGGCTCAAGGCTTTGAGTTTGAGGCTAGCCGGGTCTACAAAACGAGTTCTGGGACAACCAGGGCTGGTACATAGAGAAACCCTGCCTTGAAAAACAAACCAAAGTTTTCTTTTTGAGACAGGGTCTCAAACCGCAGCCCAGGCTAGCTTCCAAAGCACGACGGGCCCTTGAGTGCTAGATATCATAACGACTTTAGAACCTAAAGCCTCCAAGTTTCCTCTTGAACGCATTTTTTTTCGTTCCTGCTATTCAGGCTCCCTCAATATCCCAATGAGTGCTCAACAGTTTTTCCACCATCCGCAGGGCTAAGTGAGCTCGTTCCGGGTGCATCTTATTCCGGGCTGGAGCTGCCAACATCGCATCTCCGTTAGGCGCGAGATACAGGCTAGCTAGACAGGAGCCCGAATCCCTGCTACCAGAACAGCCTGGACAGGCGGGGATGGAAAGGGGTCTGAGTCTTGCACCCTGCCCACTAGGAAACCCGGGAAAGAACCCGCCGGACCCCGCCGGACCTCGCCGGACCCCGCCGGACCCCGCGCACCCGATCCGCTTCAACCCCACCAGCTCTTACTCCAGACTCCTGATCTTCCCCAGACTTTGGGTCTTGGGTCGCCCGCGTTGAAAAAGCAGCTGCTGCGTGAGAGAAGCCATGGGTGTCCGAGGGCTCAACCGAACCCGCGCCCCCACGAAGTCGAGTCACAAATGCCCACGGGCGCGGGGCCAAGGAGATGGCGCACTGCAAAGCTTTTAAGAGTCTGCGGCGACCGGAAGGAAGCAGAACGCCTGCCGCGAGCCCTACCTCTGTGAGCGAGAACTACAACTCCCAGCAGCCCTCGCGCCTCGCGCCTGCGCTCTGGCATCTTGGAAGGTGCTATGGCGGCTACGGCTGCTGCGGTTGGGGCGCCTGATGCTACTCTTTTGCTGGCTTGCGGCTGCAAAGGCATCCGGACCTGTCTTATTTGTGAGAGACAACGCCACGGGTCCTCGCCCTGGCAGATCTCACCTCAGGTACAGGCTGAGGAAGGAAAGGAGTCAAACCTAGAAAATCTATCCCTCTTAATGGGAAACTGAAGCCCAAGTTTGCGTGAGACGGGAAGGGATCGAAGCCTCGCTGGAGGGGAGTTGCTTGTAACGCTCAGATCTTTGTTATTCACGATAATCAAAAAGGTGGATGCTTCCTAAATGCCATTATCTGGGGGATGCTGATGCACACCGAGATTCCTGCATTTGAAAGGCAGAGAGGTAGGAGACCCGGAAGTTTGTAGCCAACCTCTCTGCCACCCAGCAAGTTTGAGGAGTGATCTTGGAAGTAGGGAACCGGCTGTGACACTGAAGAGTTTTTAAAAGAACTCCTTTAAATTCAAGTTTTAGAAAGGTCCTTAAGTGGGGAAGCTGGAAAGCCAGTGAGGAGTCTCGGTTGGTGCTAAAATGCCCAGCATCTTGTGAAAAAACGATGTGGAATGCCTCACAAATAGGCTGATCACACGATCCAGCATGTTCCTGGGTTTATATGCAAAAGAAAGGGTGTTTTTTTGTTTTGTTTTGTTTTAGTTTCTTCTTTATTTTAGAGGCCCAGGTCTCCACTGCCAAATGTTAAGATTACAGGCATATGTCACCATGTCAGGCTCACAGCAGCATTCACGGCAACCAAAAACTGGGTGCTCCCCAAGTGTTTATTAACTGGTGACTTGAAGAGTGGGCAGTCGTGGTGCTGGCCTGTGATCGCAGTGGTGCTGGCCTGAGCTAAGCCGGAGGCCTGGCAGTTCAAAGATAGCTACAGCTATAAAAGAGGTTTAAAACCAGACTGACCATGCCTCAAAAAAACAAAGACAGACAGAGACACACAGTAAACTACTGAGTGAATAAAAACAATCTGGAATCTCTATATAGGTTATTATATAACCGTGGAAAGGAAGGAAATCCTGACATAGTTACACATGGATTAACCTTGAGGACATGATGCTAAATGAAAGAAGCTACTGGCTGGTGATGGGTAGTTTCTACCACTACGCCACTCAGACTCAGAGGAAGCAGGAGCTGGGCTAAGAGAGATGGAAATCTACGGCTTCTAACGAACATTGCCCAATCCCTGGCCACCCAGAACACAGCCTTCAGGGTTAGCCTGCTCTCAGACTCCTGATATGGCCTCTGTCGTTTCATCGTCTTGGCCCTTAGGGCAGCTGATCCCCACAATGTCACAGGAACAGTGCCCACATCCCTGTCTACAGCTAGTTCCTTAGAGAACCAAAAAATGGATTCTGAGAATTCATTCTTGTTTCATGGGGCTACAGGCCTGGGCCTACATTCTGTCTGCATCACCCCAGGGCTCCACAGACACATCTCTAAGTGACTTCAGTCCCAAGAAGAGCATTGGAACTCCAGAGGCCAGAAGATCCTGGTGGCCTGAGGCACAAGTCGGTGTTATGGATCTTTGGTGGTTCTGGGATGCTTCTGTTTGGGGGGATGTGGGGGTGTGCAGGTTCATGTGTACACATGGAGGCCAGAAAGCAACCTCAGACAACCAACTTGTTTTTTGAGACAGGGTCCCTCACTGGCCTAGAACTTGTCAAGTAGGCCAGGCTAGCTTGTCTTTGATCTCAGCTCTGCCTCACCAGCTCTGGGATTGCAGCCATGCATGACTGTTTTGTCTTGTGGGTTTGGGGGGTATTGAACTCAGGTCCTTGTGCCTTCAAGGTAAGCCTTTTACCAGCTGAGCCATCACTCCCTCCCATCTCTATCTTTTACAGAAAAAATACTGTTTCCTTTACTGCCCGGACACAGGCTGGGCCATGGGGCCCAAAGACTCTGACTTTGAGGGTTGGGCCTTCCCCTTCCCAGGGGTGACATTGATAAAGGACTTTGTGACCCCAGAGGAAGAGGCTGAGATGGTGCGTCTGATGGATGGTGACCCCTGGAAGCCCTCTCAATCTGGGCGAAGGAAACAGGTATGGTAGCCCAGTGGGGCCAAGGGACAGTCCCTTTTCCAGGACTCCCCAGCTAAACTGTGGGTACACCCTAGGGATCTTCGGTAGGTTGTGGGTGACCAGTCACAGGGGATATGGGCTGCCACCATCTCTATGCTGCTATCTCATTGGTTGGGAGATGATGGTAAATTCTAGATAGGGATCGCTGCCCTGCATGGCTACTGGAGGTTACCAGGCATCACCTGTCTCCTCACATCCCTTATCCCCTCCCTTGTCCTGTGTCAGGACTCTGATATACCCTTAGGGACCGTGGTACCCCTGCTTCTGTTTCTCCCCATCTTCATTATCTCCCCCTCACCCGGCTTCCACAATTTAGTCAGTTTCAATAGCAGCTGAAGGCACCCCTTCACCCTTTGTTCCTGGCAGCAGAGTGTTTGGTTGGAGCTCTGGTGACATCAGCCAATTGGAGGTCCCTTCAAGGTTCTCCCCCTGTGCTGACACTACCCCTGCCACCCACTCTGCCCTCACCCTCGGGACAGGCTGTACAGCTTCTGTGGGGACCTCATTCCCTTATCCACCTCCATGTTGTACCCTACCTGTCCCTTCTTCCTCCAAGAAGCCCCTCCCCCAACATGGCCTCATGGAACCCAAGCTGTTCCTAAACTTGTAAGTGATCCTCCTGCCTCCGCTTCACAAATGCTGGGATTGTAGGCACTAATACACCAGCATTTTTTCCTTTCCTTCAGGACAAGGTCTCACTCTGTAGCCCAGCTGGCCTTGAACTCTAGGCCAGCCTCCTACCCGAGCTCCTGAGGTGCTGGGATTACACGCACGCAGCAGCCGTGCCCAGTTTGTGCTTGGCGTTACTTAAGCTGAATTCTTCCATTCCTTCCTGTCTTCACTCCAGGACTATGGCCCCAAAGTCAATTTTCGGAAGCGGAAGCTGAAGATGGCCGAATTCCAGGGCCTCCCCAGCTTCAGCCAGAAGGTGGTCCAGAGAATGGGCCTCTACCAGGGGCTGAAGGACTTCCGGCCTGTGGAACAATGTAATCTGGAATACAGCCCAGAGCGGGGCTCAGCCATTGACCCCCATCTGGATGACGCCTGGCTGTGGGGTGAGCGACTGGTAAGCCTCAACCTCCTCTCAGCCACCGTGGTGTCCATGTCCCAGGAGGCCCCTGGTACTCTGCCGCTCGGCTTGGCCCCTTCCATCGGACCTGATGCTTTTGAGGGCAGCATCATAGGCCCTAGCAAGACTGTCCCCTGCCAGGAGGTGGAGGTAGCCATCTCTGTACCTCGCCGCTCCCTGCTGGTGCTCACAGGGGCTGCAAGACACCAGTGGACACATGCCATCCACCGCAGACACATCACGGCACGGCGTGTTTGTGCCACTTTCAGAGAGCTGTCTAGTGAGTTCCTGCCTGGAGGGAAGCAGCAAGACCTGGGCCAGGAGCTGCTGCAGACTGCACTCTCCTTCTGTGGAAGGCCCGTCTGAACACATCCCTGGGCACAAGAGCTGGCACTGGCCCGGCTGGAATGATGGGTCCAGCATGACTATTAGGGGAGTAAACACTGAGGTCTTTCCACAACTCACTACATTCATTGGGGTTTTTTGAGGCAAGGTCTCATGTAGCCTAGTCGGCCTTCAAAGGATTCTGTAGCCGAGGCTGACCTTGAACTCCTGATTCTCCTGCCTCCACCTCCTGAGTGCTGGGGTTGCCAGTGTGCACCACCACACTTGGCTTTTTTTTTGGCACTGGGGTGGAACCCAGGCTCCCTGCTTGCTAAGCAAGTGTCTGCCAACTAAGTTATCCCCTTACCCTGTTTGGTTTTCTGAGACAAGGTCTCATGTGGACCAGGTGGGCCTGGAACTCACCATGTAGCCTGGCTTTGAACTCCTGATCCTCTTTTCTCAGCCTCCCAAGTGCTGATGTCATGAACATCACATACCCTCCCCAGAGCTGTTTCTGATGGGCCTGGATCCTGGCTGATCTTTGGGACATGTAATTTGTCATAGTTTGGAGTGATTCAGTCTTTAAACACCTTAGTATTTACTTGGGAGAAGCAAGGTGACTCAGTGGGTAAGGTTCTTGCCACCAAGCCTGAGTTCAGTCTTTGGAATCTCCATGAGGTGGGGGTGTGAACCAGCTTGAGCAAGTTGACCTCCTATCTCCATATATATTACCTCTCTGATAAGATTTATAATAAAAGAAAAAAGAAAAAAAAAAAAAAAACATGTTCCCATGTGAGATGGTTTTCTTTCCCCATTTCTGTGTGAAGGAGTTGTAGTTATATGTTTTAAGACTGTATAGCCTTGGCTGGATTGGAACTTTGTAGACCAAGCTGGCCCTGAACTCACCTTGACATTTTTCTGCCACTGAGTGCTGGGATTAAAGATGTGTCACATTCCACCATGCCAATCCTTTTTCCTTTCTTTTTGAGATAAACTCTGCATTTGTGACCCAGGCTGGCCTCAAACCCTCAACCTCTGACCATGCGAGTCCCAGGGGTCAAACTCTCTAAAAATTACATTTTTATTTGTTTATTTATTTATAGGAGTAGGGCACATTGGTGGTGGTGGTGATGCACACTTTAATCCCCGCATTTGGGAGGCAGAAGCAGGCAGATCTCAGGGTTCTGGGCCAGCCCAGGCTACAGAGTGAGTTCTAGGACAGCCAGGTGTGGTGATATTTTGTGTGTGCCCTAACAAATGAAGCTCACCTGAAGATGGGGGTTGGGGTGCCAACCATTAACCACAGAGGCCAGGCAGTGGTGCCTCACACCTTTAATCCCAGCACTTGATCTCATGCCTTTGATTCTAGTACTTGAGTGGCTGAGACAGGAGGTGATATGGCTGGGCAGAAAGAGGAATAAATATAAAGCAGGAGGAGACAGGAGCCCAGTCTTTTCAACCTGAGGATTCTGTAGAGGTGAGATAAGTCTTTCTTCTAGTGGCCGGCCCCTTTGTCTCCAATCTTTCAGCATTTATCCTGATGTCTGGCCCTAGGTTTTTATTAAGACTACTTAGAATTCCGGCTACAGCCAGAGCTTCACAGAGGAACCCTGTCTTCAAAAAACTGTATGTGTGTGTGTGTGTGTGTGTGTGAGAGAGAGAGAGAGAGAGAGAGAGATTGTTGAGTAGGTATAGCTCTGCTCAGCCATAGCACATATATAGAACTCGGAAGACAAAGAGCAGGCCAAGATGGATGACGGAGGTGTGTGGCTGGCCTGTATGACAGCTCTCTATCCTGAGGTTTTGGAGACAGAACACACTGACCTGCACCCACAGGGAAGTGTAACCCTCAGCCCTGGGTTGGTTTGTTTTTATAATACCAAATTTGGGGAAGTTGCATTTGTGTGTGTGCAGGTTGCCACATGTACATGTATGTGAGTACACATGTGTGTATCTGGAGGCTAGAGGTCAACAACTGTGGTTCTTCATTACATTATTACTATTATTAGTATTGTTATTTTGAGACAGGGTTTCTCTGTGTAGCCCTGGCTGTCCTGGAACTCACTATGTAGACCAAACTGGCCTTGAACTCTCAGAGATCCACCTGCTTGAGTCTGCCTCCTGAGTGCTGGGATTAGAGGTGTGCCCCGGCACTGCAGAGCTGCATTCATTTATTCATCTTGGGTGTGTATGTGGTGTGCAGGGGACCAGAGAACTATTAGAGGGAATCAGCTCTCTCCTTTCCTCCCGCTGGTTCTGGGGCTTGAACTCAGGTCATTAACCTTGGCAGCAAAGACCTTTACCCCTTGAGCCATGCTTGCTAGTGCCTCAGCTGCTGTTATTCAGGCACCAGGCGTCTTGTAAGACAGGGTCTCTCTTTGCCTGGAACTCTGCAGGCAGGCTGAGCTGGCAGACACTGAGCACAGGCCTGCCCATCTCCTTGTCCCAAGCTCCGGAATTCCACCTGCTCTGTGGCCTCAGGTGACTGAACACAGGATTTCATGCTCTCAGAGGCTGAGCACAACTCCCCAGACTCAATTCTAATTTATTTTTCTTTTATAAATTATCATATTTTATGTGTGTTTTGCATGCATATACATCTGTGTACCATATATGTGCAGTGCCCTCAGAGACCACAAGAGGGCGTTGGGTTCCTGCACCTGGAGTTACAGATATTTGTTAGCCTCTTTGTGGGTGCAAAGAGTCAAACCCTGCTCCTCTAGAAGGGCAGGCAGTGCTCTTAACCACAAAGCCATCTCTTCAGTTCTGATACTTCTGAGAACTGGCTTAGAGTTGGAGACTATCTAGGAAGTCTGTACCAGGGGCCAAGTCACCAGCCAGGCCAGAGGAGAGCCCTGAAAAGGCTCTGAGAGGCAGCTTGGCTCCCTACTGATTCAGTGACCCTAGGGCCCAACAGAGTGAATAGGATTCCAGACTACCGTGACTGCTGCCCCTGCATCCTCTTAGGCAGAGTATGATGAGGGGGCGGGGGTGTGGCTCAGTGGTAGAGCCCCTGCCTAGAATCCCCCAGTAAGGGGCTGGGGTGTGGCTCAGTGGTAGAGCCCCTGCCTAGAATCCCCCAATGAGGGACTGGGATGTGGCTAGTGGTAGAGCACCTGCCTAGAGTCCCCCAGTGAGGGGCTGGGGTGTGGCTCAGTGGTAGAGCCCCTGCCTAGAATCTCCCAGTGAGGGGCTGGGGTGTGGCTCAGTGGTAGAGCCCCTGCCTAGAATCCCCCAGTGAGGGGCTGGGGTGTGGCTCAGTGGTAGAGCCCCTGCCTAGAATCTCCCAGTGAGGGGCTGGGGTGTGGCTCAGTGGTAGAGCCCCTGCCTAGAATCTCCCAGTGAGGGGCTGGGGTGTGGCTCAGTGGTAGAGCCTCTGCTTAGAATCCCCCAGTGAGGGGCTGGGGTATGGCTCAGTGGTTAGTTAGTACACTGCCTAGAATCCCTAGTGAGGTGCTGGGGTGTGACTGGGTTACAGAAGGTTGCTTGTCTTGTCTGTGGTGGGCCCTGAGGATGGAGGCTTGAATGAGTTATCACCAGTGTGGCCCCTCACTGCATATGTAATAAAATGGTTCTCCCCAGCCCTGCCTGGTACTTACCAGCCCTGGGTAGATCCCTGTCTGGCAATGATATAACTTACCTTAGGAAACACTTGCCACAGACAGGAGACTGTGACAGAGACCTTCCAGAGGCAGGAGGATCACACGTTGCAGGCTAATCTGGGCCTGAGCATTGCCGACTTCCACTTTAGACCTCCAACATGGCTGTTCACACGTCTGCATCAGGCTGTACGCTAGATTACAGGTAGCTCTGAGACACCAGGGTCCTATAGAAAGGCTGGTCTTCATCAGCTACCACAGAGAGGGGATGACAGCTTCCTAGTACCTTAAGGTGTCCCTTCAAAATTTCCCGAGCTTTCTGGTCCAGGTCCTGTGGACTAGGTCACCTGTTCTGATACTGTGTCAGCCTGTGTGTACACATCGGTCCTAACTTTGAAGCCTCTGCTATGTGGTCAGCTTCCTGTTCAGAGGAAGAACGATGGCGGGGTAGGGGGGGGGGCGCACGCATAGGATCCCAACACTTGGGAGTGCAGAAGCAGGAAGATTGATTTCCAAGTCAGCCTGGGCTCCATGGCAAATTCAAGGCCAGCCTGAGTGCCATAGTGAGATCCTGCCTCAAAAACAGAAATGATGGCTTACATTGCTGACCTGCTCGGGGCTGGTGAACCATGTCTTTGCTAGCTGACTGTATACTGAGCCCAGTTCTTGTTTGGGCACCCTCAGTCTGTGGAACTACTTCCCATATGCTGGTGCTTTGCACAACTAAGTCCCAGGGTCCTCTGGGCTCCGGACAGGAAGCATTCCCAGGAGTTGCCGGTAGGTGGCTCCATCAGCACAGTGACAGAGGAAATGAATTGCATCCCCACATTAAAACATCTAGTTGGTAGCACATGCTTGTCCTAGCCCTGGGGAGGCAGGGACAGGAATATCCCTGGGCTTGCCTGGCCACACAAACTAACCTGTCAAGTTCCCAGCCAAGTGAGACACTATGTCCCAACCAAAGATAATGTCTAAGGAATGGTACCTGAAGTTGACCTCTGGCTCCCACAGCACACACATGTGCACACACTAAGAAGAAAACTATCTTTCTTAGGAGAGACCTCTATGTCTGGGCAACTTTTCCAAACAGTGTCTTGGATGGCTTATTTGTCGGTGACCCCAGTGGGTGACCTGGGTAGTGGCTCTGGAGGACCCAAGGGACCAGCACCTCACCTCAGGGGCTCCTCTTCCAGAAGCCTGTGAAATCTAGCTGACCTTGTCCTGATGGGTTCTAGTGAGCTCAACTACCTACATCGGACCTGCCCTGCCTCCTCCAGAAAGGAAGCTAGGAAGAGGCACTCAATGTGTGCCTGGGTCCCAGCAGCCAGCCTGCACATCCTAGAGGGTCTCATGCTCACTCCGCCCCTAAGGAGCAGTGACCAGCAATAAAAGGCAATGTGTAAACTCCAGGCAAAGAGCTCTCGTGCCAGGATTGAGGGTCAGCAGCATAGTAAGAACTGGGATGGACTCTCCTGAACCATGGCACATACTTCTCCAAAGCACAGAGTTTTGAAAAGCTTTATCAGTTTATTCAGTTCAATCCTGGACAACTGCTAAAAAAAAAAAAATTCACACACAGGTGTTACCTAGAATGTCCTGCAGAAATAGCGAACAGAGGGGCTGGAGAGATGGCTCAGAGGTAAAGAGCACTGACTGTTCTTCCAGAGGTCCTGAGTTCAATTCCCAGCAACCACATGGTGGCTCACAACCATCTATAATGACATCTTGTGCCCTCTTCTGTATACTGTATACGTAATAAATAAATAAATCTTAAAAAAAGAAAAGAAATAGCAAACAGAGTAGTGAGTCTTGAGCCCTCAGGGCTCCTATAGTTTGTTTTCAGTGAACCTTCCTGGAAGACACCAATCATGTTCTGCCCCTGAAGTTTCTTACTTTGTGGTTAAGAGTACCGGGAGAGCATATGCCGTGCTGGGAAAGGCCTTGGTGTGTCTGAGGACACTGGTCCCTTGGGCACCAGGAAGGGCTGCATCTTGGATGGATGAAATTAGGTCGGGCCTGTACAGGCCCCACGGGGCCCACTGTGGTTCCAGCCATGTGACTATGGTTAGAATGAGATTTGAAATCAGGTTATGCCTCCAGAAAGTGAACTTCCAGCCTTCAGTCTGCCCTGTTGGCTTCTGCCACTGTTTGTGGTGAAGGCTTGTCCCCAAATTCCTGACAAAGCTCTGCAATACCTGCTCACCAGGGACTCACGGGCAGTCACCTCTGTTCACACACTGGTGGCTGTCCCGCTGTCCTGTGCCTGGGTACTGGGAAGACTGAAGGACAGCATGAGGAGACATTGCATTAAGTGCTGGGCTCTCCAAGAGCCCAGGCACCAAATGGTCTCAGAAAATGGGTGGAAAGAAGGGCCCGATGTCTAACAAGAACCCCTTCTGTAGTTTGTATGTGTATGTATGTACACATGCAGATGCTTGCAGAGGCTAGAAAAGTGTATTGGATCCTCTGGGATCTGAATTACAGGCAGTTGTGAGCTGCCCTACATGGGTGTTGGGAACTGAATTCTGGTCCTCTGTACGAGCAGTCGGTGCTCCCCACCACTGAGCCATCTGCAGGCGCCCCTTTCTCCTCCCCCCTCCTTTTTGATATAGAGTCTGACCAGCCCAGGCTGGCCTTGAACTCATTATGACCTTGAACTCCTGATCCTCCAGCCTCCACTTCCAGAGTGCTCGGATTTCAGCTGTATCTCGCCATGTTTGGTGCTGGATATCAAACCCAGGGCTTCACTATGCCCGGCACACATAAATACCAACTGAACTAAATCTTCAGCCTTCAATATGGTGTTTTAAAAGGTGCCCAGCAGTGGGAGCTGCTCATTCCAAAAGTCATCTCGTCTCTTCCCTGCTAGGACACATGTGCCATCTTATAGTGATCCTAATACTAAATTATTTTTCTTACTATATTTATTTGTGTATAGGACAGAGGATGGGCTTGAACTCGGGTCTCCAGGCTTGGTTGCAATTGCTTTTACCCTCTGAGCCCTCTTGCCCGCCCACGATTCAAGCATTCTTTGGCAAAACAAACAAATCAAACTAAGCTGGACTTCTCAAAGATCCTAGGCAAGCATAGGGGTCAAAGACTTCAAGGAGTCTCAAGACAGATGTCTGCAGGAGTGGGGGATGAGGGGTTGGGGGCTGCTGAATGATACACCTTTGAAAGACAGCACTTTCCCAGGTTCACAGGACACCATGTATTAGTTCCCCAAAGATGTCACAGCTTACAAAGACTCTACCACGGTTCCCCAGAGCCCTCTGCGTGTTGAGCTTCAGACAGGCTCTCTAGGATCCCACAGTACCAAGTCTGGACTCCAGAGACAAACTGTTGTAAGAAACGGAGCAGCTCTTACAGGAGCCCAGCAGCCATTTACATACAGTATGAGATGGAAGTCTTCTCTGGGTAATACTGCAGAAATGGGTAAACACCGTGTCCCAGCAGTTCCCACGCAAGCAGGGTACGGATGACAATACCAGCTGGGTGGCCAGATGCCCGTAGTGACAATGCCAAACTCATGCACAGCTGTGCAAACATGGGGGCAGTGAGCTGCACTGGGAGGCCTGGCAGGCCCAGCCACACAGGGTGCTGAGGTCCCCTCCGCAATTGACCAAGCTTATCATAAGGAATGTCTGCCTATGGTAGGCTGGGGCAAGCCCCTATCCCACCCACAGACTGGGTCAGGCTAATCACTGTGCTAAAACAGGAAGTCCCTTCAATTTATCCTCTCAACATCTAGAAGCCACAAGCAGCAGGGAGCTGAGCTGGCCAGCTTCTGAGATGGCACCCCTGACTGTGTTGACATAGTCCACAGCGGTGGCTGGCTCAAGTTCATTTTGTAGCTAAGAGGTGGATACCTCTGAACAGGAGCGTCTGCTGCATGTGATGTAGTATGTTTGTGTGCGTGACCATCTCTGATCTCAGTAAGCTAGTAGAGGTGTGCTCTAGGACATTTCTCCTCAACCAGGCCTCCCAGACTAGGTCATCTCCTTAGAACCAGCAACTCTGATTCCAATAACGATATCTGTTACCCGTGTTGGGCTGCTGTGTGCTTCAGGATCCTGAACACCCTGTGATAGTCTCCAGAGTTGGAGGAAAGCAGCACGCTGACCTGGGGACCAGTCACCACATCCCTGTGTCATTCCAAGCCATATTCCCCTTGCCCCAGCCCTGGGCCATCTCTGCCCTCTCCGGCAGCCTATGTGTGTATGTGTGCTCATGTGCATGCATAGGCAGGCTGGACAGCGTCTCATAGCCTCAAACTCACCATGGAGCATAGGACGACTTTGAATTCTGGATCCTCCTTCCTCCACCTCCCCACAACTGGGGTCACATGTCAGAACCAGGGCTTGGGCTTCCTACACACTAGGCAAGCTACTAACAGCCCCAGCCTGAGAATTCAGTCCTGCCCTGCCAATCACAAGGTCCAGATGACTGAGATCTATCTCCGGTGTGCTGGGACCTCTTCCCAGGACAAGATGTTTTCAGCTTGTCCCTAATCCAGGAAGTCCCCATGTTTCTTCCCCTGGCCTCGGAGATAAAATGGTGGTATTCTCACTCCTTTAGGCTCTTCCTCATCTGAGGAGTATGGCAGTACTGGGCAGTCCCCACTGTGGATCTTGTGATGCCAGGGTGGTTCTCATGAAGCTAGGGTTTGTTTGACGGCCCCTTGGCTACTCCTACCAGCAGCATGGTGGCTAACACCGCCTGAGGGCCGCTCTCCTGGAGGCTGCACCCAACCATAGAGGCCTTGCTCACACCACCTGCAGGCTTCTCTCGTGGCCATCCAGCTGCACCTTGAGTTTATGGAGCTCTTCGATCTCACGGTTGTGCCGTTCGGTCTTATGCCGCACCAAGGAACGGTAGAAGTGGATGGTGAAGACCACGAAGATGAGACCCACAGGTACCATGATGATGGTAGACACCAGCGCGGCCTGCCAGCCTGTGTGGCTATGGGAGCCTGGCTGGCCCCTGGCGTCCACAGGGAGAAACTTGATCCAGCACAGAAGTACCACCTCAGCCAGAAAGAGCAGGATGCCCAGAACGGTCGAGAAGCCCCAGGCGAGCTCGATATAGGGGTGCATGCGCTCATGCGGGGACTCGCTGATGGAGTTGAGGTTGTGGATGTTGCTCACGGCTTCCACGTTGGGCAGAATGCATGTGCTGATGAGCAGGGCGAACAGGTGCACAGCCACCAGCACTGTGGTGCAGGCGCTAAAGGCAATGAGCAGGGGCTGCGGGTACTGGTACTGTGTCTCCAGCTGCACCTCCACCATGGCTACCTGTGAGCACAGAAGGGGCTGAATCAGGTGGCCTGCCAGATGCTCTCCACCATGGCTACCAATAGTGGGGGGGGAGGGGGCTGAGCATGCTAGGCAAGGGCTATATTGCTGAGCCACACCCCAGCCCTTCACTGGGGGATTCTAGGCAGGGGCTCTACCACTGAGCCACACCCCAGCCCCTCACTGGGGGATTCTAGGCAGGGGCTCTACCACTGAGCCACACCCCAGCCCCTCAATGGGGGATCCTAGGCAGGGGCTCTACCACTGAGCCACACCCCAGCCCCTCAATGGGGGATTCTAGGCAGGGGCTCTACCACTGAG
>PVIH01016317.1:0-46050 GCA_004025045.1 Sigmodon hispidus | reverse complement strand
AAAAAAAAATTCAGAGGGAAAGATGAACACAAAGAAAATATAGGTGTAGCAATCTTATTTGTATTTCTTCCCTTGATAAGCCATGCTTATCATTCTTATCCTCTGTATAGTTATTGTTAACTCTTCCACATTTTAAATTCTTTTTACTGTGTTTTTTTTTTGATAAATACAAAATAAAGAAGGAAGAAAAAAAAAGAAAGAAAGAACATTCCAGGAACTAAAAATTGAAATAGAAACAATAAAGAAGGCACAAATTAAGGCAAAGGAGGAAATAGAGAATCTGAAGAAAAGAGCTGGAACTACAGATACAAGCATAACCAACAGAATACAAGAGATGGAAGAGAGAATCTCTGGAATGAAAAACTCAATAATGGAAATAGATAAATCACTCAAACAAACAAAAGAAACCCCACTAAAACCAAAAAAGCTATAACACAATACAATCAGGAAATTTGGGACACCATAAAAAGACCAATTCCCATTCTGCAGGCTATTGTTTTGTCTTAATGACTGTGTCTTTGGCCTTACAGAAACTTGTCACACAAAATGCAAACCAAAACAACATTAAGATACCACCTTACACCTGTCAGCTGTTTTGCCTTGTGTTCAAGGATCAAGAATTTCTTGAGCTGTTTGCCTAGGATTTGAATGTGTGCTGCTTCTGATATTTCATGATTTATTTAATATCTAACAAATATCCACATATCCTTCAAATGACTCAGTAAATAATGTACTTATCTACTTTTTCAATTCATACACAAAAAAATAAATTTTCTGAATTAGTGGTAGAATTAAATTAAATACATTTAAGTTTGGGGTTATCTACCTACATTTTCCCTTCCCACACAGCACTGGGATCACTGTTCTTTAGAACGCTAAAAAACAACCCCAATCCTGGGCCCTGAACGGCCACTCTGCTGTTGCAGTACTGAGAAATGCCTGCCCAGAACACAGCAGGGATAGTAAAAGCAGGGGAATAGCTGGGTCCCTTTGTCCTGGGTGCATGCCTCAGAATTAAGCTACTTGGCTTTAGAAGGGAACACAGTCTGCACAGACCACATCTGGCCTAATACCAGCAAGGAAGCAAAGGAGTTCCTAAAAGCTCAGCTGAGAGGTCAGAGGTCAGAAGGTGATTTCTGCCATCTGAACCCAGGCGCTGAGATGGCTTCTCGGCTTTGGTGCAGAACACAGCACAACCAGTACATGGCTGATGTAATAGCAGTGAGGGAACAGCCAATTCCCTAGGCACACAGTTGAGAGGTGAGAGGCCTATGCTGGAGAGGATGTGGAGCAAGGGGAACACTCCTCCATTGTTGGTGGGAGCATAAGCTTGTTCAGCCACTCTGGAATGCAGTATGGCAATTCCTCAGAAAACTGGGAATCAATCTCCCCAAGATCCAGCAATACCACTGTTGGGCATATACCCTAAAGATTGGCGTTCATACCCCAAAAACATTAGCTCAACTATGTACATAGCAGCATTATTCATAATAGCAAGAACCAAGAAACAGCCTAGATGCTCCACAACTGTGGAATATATTAACTGTGGTACATATCTACACAATGGAGTACTACTCAGCAGTAAGAAAAAAAATGATGTACTAAAAATCACAAGCAAATGGGTGGATTTGGAGAATATACTCCTGATCGAGGTATCACAAACTCAGAAGGATAAGCAGGGGATGTATTATTCACTCATTAAACTCAAAAGAATTCTTATTTTATTGAAAGAGAATGGATGAATAAAATGATTTAAAACACACACACAGACACATACACACACACACAAATTCTTCTGGTCTGACTGTAGAAGGGTTGCTTAGTTGCTTAGCAGGAATTTGTGGTGGCCATAGTACATCTGTGGATATTAACTGTGACTTAGTATGCTTTCTTCATCTGTACCTGAGCCTTACCTGGCTTGAGGTGCTTTAGATTCTATTTTTTATGTTCTGTGTATTTTAGGGAAAAGAGACACAGAGAACAGTTATTTTCCTTATTTAATATGCCTACATAGGAATAAACTAACTACAACTATTGTTAAATTTGAAGCTGTGTTTACCAAGTTATTCCCTTTAAGATATTCTCAATGTTGTATGTTTTTAAAGAAATTTCAATACAAGTGTGTCTTTTATATAGTAATAGATGATGATAAATAAATAGTTAAAAAGAAACTCCATTATTTTATGTGTCTAATTGCATTATTTTGTGTCTCTGCAGGTGTATTTGTAGAGCGAGAGAGAGAGTGAGAGCGAGAGCGAGAGCGAGAGCGAGAGAGAGAGAGAGAGAGAGAGAGAGAGAGAGAGAGAGAGAGAGAGATCAAGCACATATCTGTGTGTTTTAATGAAGTTACATTACTTGGCATAGAAATATTATATCCAAAATCCACAGACTATTAAACAAAACCTCAATGCTATGCATGGAAACCTGCTTCCCTCTGAGTTAGTAAGAGGCATTTGAGAGACCCACAGAAACAGCACAGGGTACTGACCTGGTTCCTGATTGCCTCTCTGAAATATAAGGTAAGACCCTATTGCTGAAGACACCACATACTTTGAACATAGTAGTTGGAAGATTAAAACTGTAATTGACCTGGAAATCTTCTACCTAAGAATTAGCTCTCAGTACTGAGCGGAGCTGTGCAAGCTGCCAAGGAAGAAAAACAGCCAACATTTCTGCCCAGACACAATGGCAATGAGTGACAATGAGCAGACTGTCAAGCTACCCTGGAAAGTATGATGGCACATATAGCCTAGGCAAATTATAGCAGTCTGGTTGGACTTATGCCTCATTCAATCGGAAGGACTTTACGCCAGTACCATAAACCTAGCACACCACCTATAGCTATTAATGCTATGGACCTTAGAAGAGAACATACACCTGCCACTCCTTGAATCAATATAATTTATAACTGCATTCTAGATACTATACACATACCCGGAGACAAGTATAGCTCTCATCCATCATTAAAAGAGCTTCTTTTTGCAAAATCCAAAAAGCCACAACTGTTATATGTACAACACAACTCCTACATCTAAGGCTTAAATAGCATCATGGAAGATGGGTCAGAAAGATTATAAGAGCTGGAAGATGAAGAACCTTCTATAAGATAGTATCTTCTATATAAGACAGGGAAGGTTACCCTGGGAAATCTTACCAGTATGGTTTCCCAAATGCATAATGACAATACCAGTTGATATGTCAATATGGAGGAGAGAACTCTCATAAGGATCCACATCCCTGAGCAGTAGTTCCAACCTTCTTAATGCTGTGATTCTTTAATATAGTTCCTCATGTTGTGGTGATCCCCAACTATGAAGTTATTTTCATTGCTTCTTCATCACTATAATTTTGCTACTGTTATGAATCATGTAAATATCTGTATTTTCCAAAAGCCTTAGGTGACCCCTGGAAAAGGGTTGTTTGACCCCAAAGGAATAGCAACCCACTGGAGAACAAGTGCCCTAGTTGAAGAGCAATGAAGGACAGAAAGATAGTGAAAATGTAACTGAATTACAATTCCGGTTCTAGAATTAAGGATTAGAAGAAAGGGGCTATGGAATTTTCCCCAAAGCCTAAGAAAAGCTGATGAGGCCAGGGGTGTGTCAGGAGTGTCCCCAAATGGAGGCCTGGAGAGGCTATTACCTGAGGCTGTGCAGCTGAAGCCTAGATTGCCTTAGAGATCTTAAGATGTTAGAGATGCCAGAGTCACAGGGTGTCTACTGATGAGAGATGCTAACAGGAAATAGAACCAGCCCAAGAGACAAAAATGTGTTGCAGTCAACAAAGCTGAACAGAGTTAGAGATCTAAAGAGCATTTTGACATCAGACATGGAGATGCAAAGTTTAGAGTTTGCTCAGCTGGTTCTGTCTTGCTTTGGTCCAGTATCTCCTCACTATGCTCCCTTCTCTATGCTTTGGAATGGCAATGTATATCCTGCAACATTATATGTGGGAAGCATGTTATCTATTTTTTATTTTTTAATAGTGGATTGCAGTTAAGAAATCGCATGAATCTCCAGAAGAGAGTTTGAACTTTGAACTTTTAAACATTGTTGACACTGTAATAGACTATAGGGACTTTTGCAGTTGGACTAAATGCATTCTGCATTATGATACTGTTATAAGCTTATGGGGACCAGAAAGTATAATGTGGTATTTTGAATGTAATTGGCCCCTTATGCTCACAGGGAGTGGCACTATTGGGAGGTGTGGCCTTGCTGAAGTAGATGTGACCTTGTTGGAGGAAGTGTGTCACTGTGAGGCAGGCTTTGAAATCTCTTTTGGTTACGCTTCTTCACTCAGTGTCACAGTCCACTTCTTGTTGCCTTCATCCATGCTGCTTTGCTCCCTGCCACGGTAATGGACTAAACTGTAAGTGAGCCATCTCAAATAAATGTTTTCCTTTAAAAAAGTTCCCAGCAATAGAAACACTAACTAAGACATCAGATGACTCACTTATGCCACTTCTTATCATGTGCCCAAAGGACCTAGCATCTTCTCTACACAGATCTGTTCAGTCATGTCCATTGCTGCTCTATACACAATATCTAGGAAATAGAAGCAACCTACATGCCCTTCAACTGGTGAGGGAATAATAAAAGTGTGGTACATATACACTACAGAACACTATTCACAGGTGCATAAGAAAAACAAAATCATGAAATCTGCAGGAAAATAGATTGGACTCTAGTATTACATTGACTGAAGTAACCTAGAATCAGAAAGACTAACACCATGTGCTCTTTCTCAGCTTCAGTTCTTAGTTCCAAACGTAAGTATATAACCTGGAATAACTAGAAAAACTAGAAAAGTAAAATGGAAAAAGCAATAGAGAAAGGAATATTGGGATATAAGTTACTTGAAAGAAGAAATGAGTGAATTGGAGAATATTCAGAATGAAAGGGGAAAATAAGGATGTTTGGGAAAGCCACAAGGAATTGTATTATTATTTATTTACCTCAAATTACAATGGGCAATACATATAAGCCCATGTGTCTACATAAACATAAGTATTTTAAACAAAATTATCCCACATGGGCTGACCATGCTCTACCCAAGAGCCATAGACTAACAGAAATGCCCGTATCAGACAGGAGAAACCCCATTTCTAGCTGTTGTCCAACAAAGACTAAAAGACTACCAAAACCAATATGGTCTATTGATGTTGCCCATGGTTGCCTCCTAGAAATTGAGAGTAAGTATTTATTGCTGAATATACCATGCACTTTAGACACAAGACTTGAAGGGCTTGAAATAAATATGAATTGAAAGCTTCTACCCTAGGATGAGCCTCCATAGTCCTGGAATGTACTATATAATCTTCCAAGGAAGAAAAGAACCAGTAGTCCTACCTAGGTGTAATGTTTATGAACCAGCATGACGGCCAAAAAGACATAATAACCCCAGGGGTGTAATAGTATCTTGGTGGTAACCAACAGCTCTTTAATTATACTTGAGGCCTGCTCAACAGTATGGAACTAATACATGATACTGAAAACCTAGCCAGTGTCCCAGGGCTATTGAAGTCATAGATTTTAGAAGAGAATTTCCCATTGCCACTTTACTAAAGTAGCATAATTCCTAATGCCAAACTACATTATAAATATTATTCTCATACTCACAAGTAAGTGTACTTCTCACTACTTACTCATCAAAGAAACTTCTTTGTAACAGATAAGAGACCTTTACAGAAAACCACATTTTATCAAACTACAGGGAACAAGTAATTGTGGGGTTCTAGCCCCAGCTGATACATCTACAATACAATTTCTGCACCTAAGATTCAGGAAACATCACAGAAGAGGAGGCAAATGGATTTTTAAGAACCAGAGGACCAGGAAAGATACCATGTGCCCCCAAGAAATGATAGGGAAGCTTCACACATGCCTCAGCAATATGGCTACCAAAGAAGGCTTGAAGATATACAACACCAACAGAATCTAAGATGGAAGGGGAAATTTTCACATGGCCCCACCCACAGATAAAGAACTACAGCAAATAAAGACTGCTGAGAGAGGGGGAACATAGTCTCCAACAGGGATGAGGCCCCTGTTAAGTTATCCATTACCAAGTGGACAACCTTGAAACTATATATGTAACACTAAGTAGACTGAGCATGCTGTATTTATGTGTTTAGGGTGTGTGTGTGTCTGTGTGTGTGTGTGTGTGTCTGTGTATGTGTGTGTGTAAAACAGTAATTAAAGAAAACAGCCACGATTTTAAGAGGGAGCAAGAAGAGCACATAGAAGGGACTTGAGGGAAAAAGGAGAAATTATGTAATTGTATTTTATGTAATTAAAAAATGAGTCACAGACATTGTCCTTGTTCTTATAAACTCACAGTGGCTATGGTTGCCTACAAAGGACTATCACAGTGCCCACACAGTCAACATAAAGCAAAGAAGGAAAAGTTCATGAAGCTCCACCTAAGGCAAAGACCCTACTGGAAGTTGACATCTGCTAGACAAAGTAGAGTCATTTTTCTTCTGAAGTATAGCTGCTGGTAGGTTGTCCACATTCTGGTAAATGTCTCCACACACATGCACATATGTGTAGTGCTGAGTAGACTCAGTGGGTCTTTAAAAAGTAAAGGAAAGGATTAAGGTGACAAGAGGGCATGTTGTTGAAGGATTCTAGAGGTAGTTGAGTGGTGAGAAAAATATGACCAAGATACATAATATACATGTATGAAATTATTAAAATGTAATATTCTTAATTAAACAATATTTCACGGATGAGCATTCACTTCCCAAAGCAGCTTTCTGATGAGGACAACCTTTCAGAGCCCCTGGTCCTAACAAAGATCCTCCTCAAATTGGACCAGGTGGCTGAGAAAGTTGCAAGATTTGCCAAGTGAAGACTACTAGTCCTACCCGCAAAATTCTAATGCTGGGTGTGGGGCAGAGGAAGACCTTTGACAAGGACCAAGAACATGCAAAGATACAGCCAAATTTGAAGATCAACAAACAACGTTGTGAGCCCTTGTGGTGGTGATAAGTAAAGCCTGCTGGCTTTACCCTTTGTCCCTCCTCCAGTCACATCAAGCATATCTCTCTACCACCTCAATACACTGTGCACTCCTCTGCCTTTACATCCTTTCCATGATACGCCCCCAACTCAGATTGTCTCTGTCTGGCAAACTCCTTGCAAGACACAAACTCATTCAAGACTCAACTAAACGCTACCACCTCTGAAAAGCCCCTTCTCATCTCAATCACCCTCTGTACATCTCTCACATGCCACATCTTTCTCTTAGAGATGATAGAACTGATGCAGCAAAAGAATAGGTTATCCATCCGAGGTCATCCAGACCAGAACAGTAGATCTTAGATCCAAGCTCTACCCACATAAGTGGGCTCATTCTCTAGTCTCTTCACTGACACTGATACTGAGAAATATAGCCATCACTAGACTCATGCAACCATTGAGTCCTTGAAATGGGATTGGTACAAATGAGAAATTCCTTCTTAATTCTGATAATTTAAGATACTAATCTCAATATCAAGACTCAAGTCATTTCTTAGAAAATTCTTTACAGCCTTTGAAGTAAGAGTTGTTGAGAATCTTTCTCTAACTACCAGTGTAAAAAAATTAAAACATAATTTGCATAACTCCAATAAAATGTAAGAGTTCACCTACGGATGCATGAGATATATGAATGAATGCCATATTCAAACATACAGCAAAAAGTAATGGAGAATATCTCTGACTTAATGAAACTGCATGTTAAAATGTTGATGCTTTGTATCTAGTGGGTTAAATAACATAATATTAAATTTATGTTACTTCTTAAAATGTGACTGCTAGAAAAAATTTAAATGTATCCATAATTTGCATTACATTTCTGATAGGTGCCAGCTCTCTGCTGTGAGATCCTGAGTACCCCAGCTCATCTGATGCAAAAGTATTTCCCAGGTGTCCCTGCTCACAGAGTTGGTGTTGAGAGCAGGGCTCCAGGGAAACTCACTGTGACTATCTCCAAGCTCAGGAGCTCTCCGACAACCTCCTGGCTCCCAGAGTTTTCCTGCAACATTAAATTTCCCCCAGAAAACAACTGGTAGTATCAACAAGCACCAGGCTCTGCAAGCCAGCATCTCACTACCTGGAAAGCACATCTATTTATAGACAATGCCATGGATGGGAAGTAATAGTCCTTCTGAATTCTCTGAAGAGTTTGTCTTTCCATTAGGATCCAGCCTGGTTAGGAAAGAGAGGACCAATTTGTGAGTATTTTTAAGCTACCTGATGTACAGTCAGGAATACTGAAATTCCTGTTTTCCTCCCAGGAGGCTGAGCACAGCTGCAAAGTCAAAAGTGGGCTTTTGTACAAGGAAAAATAATTATCTTCCTTGTAAGCAGGATTCACGAGGAACTGAGCGCAGAGGCCTGCCTCTGGAAGGTTGGGAGGGGTCTCAGAAATGAACAAATGATTCTGATAGAAAGGAACTGGGGGAAGAGGGGTGTTTGCAGGCCTTAAATAGGCAACAGAGAAAAATTATAAAACTAAAACTCGTATTTGAGAAACAGCATTCTCTTGGCTCAGAGACACTGAATAGTGATCCTGGGTCTCCAGGCGGAGACTCTGAAGAAACAGGCAGTCTCCTGTTGCTGCTCCTTTTCATCAAAGTTCAATTTGTGCATTTCAGGTAAACAAATAAGTTGGTGGGACACACTTGTCTCTCACTGTGATAATTGATACTCTCTCTCTCTCTCTACACACACACACATACACAGACACACACAAACACACACACTAATCTAGACCTACTGAAAAATCATAGGTAGCAAGAAATTCCCAATCACCACTCTAGAAATGCTTGCACTAGCAAGCCATTCTTTACCACTAAACTCTGGTGACCGCATGTGGAAAAGGCAACATTTGTTTTTAGAACATGTTGAACATCTGGACTCCTGTGGGCATTCCATCTTGTGCACTTATTTCTTCTGAATTGAAGCCTTCCCTCCTGGGGGACTGGAGGAAAAGAGGTAGGAAGTAAGAGGGGGGGGGGAGGTACTGAACTCTCAAACCTCAGAGAGGTAATGAAACTTACAAAAAGATGCTCGGAAGGCACAAGATTTGTAAGAGGCTCGCTCAAAGTCATATAGGTAGTAAATAAGTCCTGGGCATGGTGTTTACTGTTACTTGTCAACCTGACAACCCAAAAAGATGGGCTACTGAGCATGCCTATGGGAGACTATCCTAACTTTGTTCATTGATATGGGAAGATCCACCATGACTGCGGGTGAGACTATTCCTTCAGCAGAGTATCCTGGGCTGTATAAAAATAGAGATGTGAGCTGAGTACTAGGAAGAATGTCTTCATGCCTTGCTCTGTGGACTCAGTGGCACCAGCTGCTTCAAGCTCCTGTAGCCTTGACTTTTCTGCCAGGATGAACAGTCCCTTGCTTGAACTGTGAGCCAGAATAGACCTTTCTCCCTTACGTTGCTTTTGTCAGGGTCTTTTCTCATAGTAGCACAAAATGTAACTGAGGCAGTAGAGGCAAGGAGTCTCTGAAGTGGAAGTGACTGTAAGTTGGGCAGAGAGCTCAAGCAATACAGCCTTGGATAGTTGGCACTCACGGGCTCATGACCATGCGTGAACACCAACATGTCCTTCGAAGTTTATATAAAACTTGTCATATTCTCCAAGTTCTATAGTATTGGCAAGTGACTGATAATTTTATCCCTATTCTTAGTTTAAAAAAATGAGTTCCAGAAAGCTCGTGTGGCAATCAGGAATTAATGTAGCTGCATATCCTCCAGGCTTGTCATTTGTTTCATGGATAAGTTTTCTTCAGCAATCATGAATTGAGTGTCAAGCAGTAAGAATGACTTTGGGTCAGCCCTGAGTTGTGTTCTGCATGTATCAGCTTGTTTGCTCCTGAAGTTGCTACACAAATATGTCAATCTCAGCAAAGGTACGGGCCTTCTAGTTTACAACAGAGGATGCAAACAGACATCCACCCTGCTTCTATCCCAACACTCCACTACGATTATAATAGTGAATGACATCTGAAGTGACTATGAGTCTCTACATCACATGTAGTATTGTGATTAATTTCCCCGGAAAACCTCATTTAATACTCACAAAAATGTCTTACCAGGAATGTTTTATTGTTATTATAACTTTGCAGATATAAAATTGAGGCAAAAGATGTTAGAAGCTTGCCCAAAGTTATAGACAGATGGTAGTAAAGCTTGCCAGACTCTGCAATGCTCCATCTTGCTCTGAATCTCTGTAACTACAAAGGGTTAAAAAGCATTTATGCCTCAATGAAGGTAACACCTGCAGAAAATCCATTTTCAGTTGAAGAAGTGTATCAAAGCTCTAGAAAGGAGCGTACAGAGAAGTAATTGATGTCATGGGGTAGATGGAGCCTCAGCTGTGTGTTAGCAGAGTGAAGTAAGTGTAAATTCTGTGTGTGTGTGTGTGTGTGTGTGTGTGTGTGTGTGTGTGGTGTGTATCTTGTACCATGAAACAGAAATCCAGGACTTAGGTAACTTGGATGAGATGAAAAGCAATGCCAATAGAGTGAGGAAGCTGAGCCAGGAGAACAAGCTGAAAATCTGGGACCCATAGAGGTTTTCTTCTCCAGCTACACCCATGATCAATAAAGCACTGTATACCTAGTGTGGGATCTGCCCTGTTAGCCACACCCCTCCCCCAACCCAGGCAGCACATCTGGGGTGCCTTTTAATTGGAAACCCATAGCTACTTTCCTAAAGGATCCCAAGTTTCTACATGAGGTCCCTCAAGTGCAAGGCCTTAAAAGGGGAAGAGCTGGCAGAAAGAGTTGAGCGAATGCTCACCAACCGTTTATTAGCATTTCCTGTGTTTTAAAGCATTATGACAAAAGGTTCCTGAAGGAAATTTGCCTAAAAGTTTTTAAGAGAAGATTTCTTTTAAGATGTCAGACTAAATACATTTCTTCCACCTCCTTCTTCCCCTAAACACTCCATAACAGCAATGACTAGGGGGAGAAAAGAACATTCATAATTAATCTTCAATCAAAATAAGAACCATCTTCAGCCACAGCTTTGGAAGATGGGATGAGGAAGGAAAGAAGATTACAGGTGACTAGAAGAGGAAGCATTTCAGCCCCACCTCCTGTATGTAAAAGGCCAGGCTAATCCACTCCTCCACATACACAGGCTGTCTTAGAAGTGGGCCCCACTCCAACTATAGGAACACCTGACTCACTCTTGAGGGAGGGGGGACAAAACTGGATTTGCCAGGAGTGGAGACTGATCCAAGCATTATTGGGTCAGTGGGACCATAGGACTGTCTGCTCCCTGCCCAGGGAAGGGATGAGGAGTTTCAGAGAAGAAAAATGACCTGATGTGGTGGGAGGGGGAAGGGACCTTGAATAAGGATATACACGGATGGAAAAAAAAATCAGAGGGAAAGCTGAACACAAAGTAAATATATGTGTAGCAATCTTATTTGCATTATCACCCTTGATAACTCATGCTTATGATTTTTATCTTCTTTATAGTTATTGTTAACTTTTCAGCATTTTAAATTCATTTTACTGTTTTTTTAATAAATACAAAATAAATAAAGAAGAAAAAAACAGAAGTGGGCAACAGATAGATGTGAAAAGGGAAGGGGAAATATGCACAAAGGATGGATGACAGAAAGGCTCACCCATCACAGATAATAGAGATGTCAGTGTCAAAGGTTTACTGTTCTGGAGTACTAAACTGAGTGTTGAGTATCTATTGATGAAAAAATGGACATAAATCTATACATGTGAATGGAGGACAGTCATATCCCACAATGGGAGAATCTTTCTGGAAAAACTGTGTATGAAGAAAAGACATGTCAACACCTAATGGCAATGTCACCTGGACTTCTGTAGTGAAGGCCACACTGCAGCGTATCTCATTAGTTTGCAGAGACAATAAAGAACCAGTGAAATTTGGAAAAACTGTCCTACATGAGAAAAGAGACATGAGCAAAGGATACAGTGGCAATTGCACTAATGAAGGAAGTGTAAAATCTCCAAAGAACATGTAATTAATATCCTCAGAGAAACAAAAGGAGGAGTTATAATCCATGAAACAAGAGAATGTATTCATAAATGATAGATATGGTGAACAAGGGATCATTCTTGGAATTTTTTTAATAGGATGATTCAAATTTTAAAAAGTTCAAAATGCGTGCTTAACAATACAGTCAAGAAATTTTCCCTGAAAGTAAAATAAAAAGATACGGAATTAACAATAGCAGAGGAGAGACAAGAAAATTAGATCAATCTAGGAGGCTGAGTGTCCAACTAATAGCTTCCCAAGAAATCAGAGAAAATAGAGGGGAGGATATTATCACAGAAAAAAATTCAAGTGCATTTCTCGGAATGGAGGTACAAAACAGTTCTCTGACTAAAAAATACAAAATGTATTTAAAAGCTCTGAAATCCCAAATGAAAGCACATCTAAAATTTCCAAATAAAAAAATGTTAAATACTTATATAGGGCAAGTTAATATAAAACAGGTTGGAAATATGGGTGGCACTGAACTTTTTAATAGGAACATGGGGCACTAAGTGAATAAGGTAATTATTCTTAAGCCAAAATAATTGGCACCATAGATATTTATAACCATGTAGAATGCAAATCCAATTAGAGCATAAAACAAACATTTGTTTGGGCATACAAAATATCAAAGATAGAATTCCCACTCACCAACATCAATAGATCCCCCTGGGAAGAGGCAATGAGAAGATCTCCTGAGTAAATTGGGATCATGGGTGAGGGAGCAAGGGGAACAAGAGAAAAGAATATGAGTGAGTGGGATGTTTGGGTGAGTTGGGGAAGAAACAGAGAAGGAGAACAAAGAAATAGCTATCTTAATAGAGGTGGGGTTAGAGAAAAATCTGGTGCTAGGGAAACTCCCAAGAACCCACAAGATGACTCGAAGCAATAATGGAGAGAGTACCTAAACAAGACTTCCCCTGTAATCAAAGAAATAACCGCCCTAATTGGCATTACAGACCCTTCATCCAATAACTGATGGAAGCAGATGCAGAGATCCCAGGTCAAGCCCCTGGTCCTGCTGAAGAGAGAGAGAGGGGAGAGAGTATATGAAGAAAGGACTCAAGATCATAAGGAGGAGACCCACAGAGGGGATTGAATCTGAAAGGAGAGCTGAGCAACCTTCATGGGAAGGAACTAAATCCTCTGAACTTAAGATGACAATTGAATGGCGTGGGCAGCTTGTGGAGCCTCTTGCAGTTTGACCAGAGTTTATTTCAGGTGCATGAACTGGCTTCTTGGAGCCTATTTCCTACCTTACTCAGTCATGATACGGGGGAGAGGGGTTGGGTCCTACCTCAACTGGATATGCCAGACCTAATTGACTTATTTTGGGAGTCCTTGCCCTCCCTGGAGAATGGATAGGCTGGGGGAAGACTGGGAGGGGGGAAGAGCAATGGTGAGTATGGGAGAAAAATTAAATAAAAAAATGTGTTTCTTCAACTCTCTGAGGAAGCTACTGAGCAGTTATCAGGCCCACAAATCAAGAAGGTAAAATAAAACAAGGGCTGTTGATAGTTGAGATTACAGCTGAGGAGCATGTGTAGAGAATTAGGAGGCTCTCAAAGAAAAGTTTGAATGGGTAGAGCATTTAATAACTTTGATCTGAAGCACAGTTCCATGTGGGTTACCTGAACTATTACAGGGTGTGAGGAGTTGAGCCAAGTGATGAGAACAAACAGACAGAATGCTAACTCCTCTGCTTGTCCTTGCAGAGGGAAACTGGGCTTTTCAACAGGAACAGAGCAAAGACATGGAGCAATTACTACAAAATTCAAAGGTTATTTATACTGGTATCCTCTAGTCTGGGAAAGGCAACAGTGTACTCAGTCAGGGATAGACTCAAATAATAAGCATGGGCTTACCTGTCTTGACAAGGGAGTCTCAGCTCTAATGGCTGAAGCCTCAGAAAAATCTGACTTGATAAAGCCTTAATCAATGAGCCCAGGTTCTTTCCTGTCTGCATTCTTTCTGCTTTTCCTCCCATTTTTTTGGTGTCTATTAAGTTACAGAAACTGTGGCTTACTCTCAGAATCCAGTGGGAAAAGAAACAGTCCCTGCCCTAAAGAACCTCCTAAGAAGAAAGAAGAGATATAAGACATACACCCATGTGGCCAAAGTGAGATCAACAAAGGAACAAGGCAAAGATATAAAGCTTTGGGGTTTCAGAAATAACTTTAGGAACAGCTCTGGAGAATTTCATCATTTTTCCAGGATGGATAACTCTGAGCTGGTGAGCATTTCTACAGTACCTGCAAATAAACTCCTTTGTGTTAAAATTGTTTACCCCCAAGGGGACTCTCTGGACATAGATTTAGATATTCCTGCAGTTTCAGCTTTCTCAGTAAATGGAAGGACCAAAGGTCCTCGCCTGGAGCACCATGGAATCCTAGTGCAGCAGCAGCCAAGGAAATGACTTGACAGTGTCCTAAGACTCATGGTGCTGGCTATGTTGCTAAGACACTGTAGTAATGTCATGTGTGTCATAAAACAAACGCAGGCGAGCTTTGTGAGTGAGGCTGCTCCCACACTGGGCTCTGCTTCCTCAGGAGCAAGCAGAGAAGGGGAAATGGAGCTGTCAAGGCACTGAACGTAAATTTAAAAAGATGAGCTGAGGCTGGCAGGATGATGGATAATTCCCCACCATAGGTGTACATATTCACGGACAAGAAAGCAGCCATTACAGCAAGTGAGGAACAGAGCATGGAACCATGCAGGAAAAGGCCAACAAGTAGCCAGGTCAGTGTACGTGAAACCCATTCAAACCAGAGCTTAGACAACGAAGAGATTCTACCCATCCCCAAAGCTCACCATTGTTCCTGGAACTGTCTTGAGCAAGATTTTAATGGTGTTTTGTGACCAATTGGCAATGCCCACAGTGAATCACAAGGAGGGAGACAGCACATTTGCCTTATACTGACCTCCAGGCTTTAAATGTCTCAGTAAATGGACTTAGTCCTTCCCAGGGACCTACTTATATGGCATTGGAAAGCTGGCATTGATAGAACAGAAGTTCAGTGGTAAAGTGGAGGGTCAGCATGCATGAGATGTTGAATTCAGTCCCCATCAAAGGAAGGAAGGAAGGAGACTCTTGGACGAGATCACAGAGCTAAGATACAGAAAGAATTCCAATGGTCCAGATGCATTCTTGTGCATGGATATAAGTGAAGGGAAATGACAAGGTTACTGCAGCCATGATGAAGGACAAGACCTACACAATGTCCCTCCAAGTCCTGGCATAGGTTGACAGATAATACCCAAGTCCCATCCCTTACTGAAGAAACTATTGGCAATGAATAGTTTCTTCAGGGAGCAAAAATCTTTCTTTGTTGAGGACATGGCTATGATTAGGCTCCCTATGCTCTAGAAGATAGTCCTACTATGTGTATATAATGGGCAGCACTAACTAGTGAGTTATCAAAAGATCAAAAAAAAGCTATAAACTTGGTTAGGAGAGCATGTTAGAGGATATGGGGCAGCTGCAGGAGAAAAATAGGGAATAGATATGAGCACATAAGAAACTTCAAATATAAAGAAAAATTAATAAAATGTATCATCAGCATGTGCTCAGTTTCTGTCTAGTTTGAAGCATTTTGGTTTAGTTTTAGAAGATTTAGAAGCTCCTTATCTGCAGTCCCAGATCATTTAGAAATAAAAGTGTTAAGAAAGTTCTTGAGTTGGAGAAGAATGACCTTTAACAACATCATTGATCAGGTAAAAATACCAAGGACTTAGGAATAGGTAGTCTGTGACTGTGTATGGTAGAACTGAGCTAATGCCTACAGAGCACAAGGTAGGGCAGATGAGAGGCTATTTCAGATCCAGAGAAGACCTAAGCATTGAAACCATTCCAACTTGTTGTGTTCCATTGAACTTCACAGTCTCAGTCTCCAAGACCTCCATCCATAAAGCCAATAACTCTCTTTGGAATGTAGACCAATCAAGCAACAAAAGTAAGAGAAAATTAACCAAACAACAAAATCCAAAAGCATGGACACTGCTAAATTGTCATTTTAACAGTGATTCCCAGATTTAGGCAACAAATATCTACTCTCTGCTCAAATGGCATCCAAACATGCCAGCATGACAGGCCTTCACATCACAAGCTGTCATAATGATGGATGATGGATTTCAGTAGGGACACTGTTTGGGGGGCAACAGAGGAACTGAGTTTCATAAGCCTCTGAGCCCCAGGGTTAATTCTACAGACAACCAGGAGGAATGATGGTTTTTAAGGGGATGCTTGGAGAAAACCCTATGTTTAGTTATGAAACTAAAGGTGGGTAGGTATTTACATTGTATCAGGTGACACAAACCCCACTCTTTCCATGAAGAATAGCTTCTCCAGGAAGGCTCATCTTTCTGGCATCTTCTCTGGATGTCATCTGAGCAGAGAGGAGATATTCCAGGCCTACCTGCTGCTTACATCTAGAAACCAAGTTAGAGATAAAAATGAAATCTGTTCAATTGAAATAAAAACTGTTTTCTGTTTGTGTGAAATTTCTTTTGTTTCATTTCATTTTGCTTGGTGGTTTTGTTATTTATTTATATTGTTTTAGGGAAGAGGAGATAATGCATGTGAACAAAAGAGAATAAATAAAGTAAGAACTGGAGCTCTCTTGAGGGCAGAGTACAATATTTCAATCCCTTGCTGGTATATACCAAATGCTGATTTTTTTTTTGCAATGAACAAAATTCTTTCTATTGTATCTATCCATCATACCACCTATGCTTCACTTGCTTTACATTTTAATCAGCTTGCTTTCAACCATTTGCTATTTTAATAGATTTTTAAATATATACACAGCAAGATTAAGCAACCTACCCCAAAATGTGCATAGCCTATTAGCGTGCCCCTACAGGCTGTTATAATCCATGAACCATATTGATATAGCAGTAGATCCTAACCCCCACAGTTTACATTAGAGTTGACTCTTGCTGTTCTACATTCTAAGGCACTGAGGAAATGCATCATGACACATGCCTCCCCCTATCATATCACACAGGTTGTTTCAGTGTCCTTTACTGCTCTGTGCCCCACCTGCTCATCCCTAATCCTCATCTAACCTTTGACAATCTTTTCCTACTGTCCTGGTTTGCCTGCCCCAAAATGTCATTTATTGTCCATTCACAGTATCCTCAGGCTAGCTCTCTTTTCTTAGTAATATGCATTTTGAATGCATAACTCATTTTTTTCATGGCTTTGTAGTTCATCTTATCACAGAATAATAATAATTTACAGTCTACATATATACTACACAGTGTTTATATGTTCACTGACTGAAGGACACCTTAAGTTTTAGCAATTACAAGTTGCTATGAACAGTTTGTGTGTGTGTGTGTGTGTGTGTGAACATAAGTTTTCACATCTGTTTGAAGAGATAGCTGTGGGATCAGTTGCTGGGTCATGTGGTTAAGAGCTTGTCTAGTTTTAGAAGAACTTCTATAATTCCCTCAAGGAGGAGGCATACCCAGCAATAAAGAGGGAGAGTCCCTTCCTTGTTCATGGTTGCCAGCACTGTCGGCATTTTACATTTTGTCCATTCCAACTCGTAAATATCATGCTCTTCTTTTTCTAAGGTCCCTGATGCTTGTGAGGTGGAGTGCTTATCATTTGCTATTTTCTGTCTTTATTTCTTCTTTGGTAAAGTCCCCTTGAAGGTATCTGGCACATTTTGAATTGGGTCGTTCTTTAGCTTAGTTGGGTATATTCACATGCTCTCTGTGAGCACATTTGAGAGCTCACAAAGTTTGGGCAACAAGTCTTTATCTGCTATGTCTTTTGTGTAGACTTTTTTCCCATCCACGGCTGTCTTTTCAGTCTCACGACAGAGTGCTTCACAGAGCAGACCTTTTTAATTTTAATGAATTTTAGCTTAGAAATCCATCTTGCCCAGCCTATGAACTGTTTATATCAAAATTTGTCAAACTCAAGATTCTCTTGATTTCCTCTTAGGCACTCTTCCAGAAATTATTGTTTTGCATTTTCACATTTAGGTCTCTGCTCCATTTTGAGTTCATTTCTGAGGAAGCATGAGTTCTAGGCTGAGATGCTATTTTTATATGTGGCTATCCAGCTGTTCAGGCACTATCAATTCAGGAGATTATCTTTCCTCCATCCAGTCACCTATGTTCTTTGTCAAAGCTCTATATTGTCAGTTCTATGGGGTGATTATTATTTTACTAATACCCACTGTATTAAAACATTCATTAGTATAGTGACTACATGCATCTCAAATACCATCTTTGTTATGTGTCCCATACTACAGAACATGAAAACTAAATGCAGGGAGAAGGCTGAGAATCAGAGACAGTGTACAGATTCCTTCTTGTTGCCAACAACCTGAATGATGTCACAAACTTGAGCTCTCTATTGCTGTTTCCTCAGCCATACAATGTACATAACAATGGAAAGCTGTTCCCATTTCTGCCTGGCCTTCTTCTGCCCTCCAGGCCAGGCCACATGCTCCTTCCTTCCCACACTGCCACCCACAGGGATTGACAGCAGTTTCTGTTGCAAAGCTTTTTCTCTCTACCTGCAGCTGAATGGTCATGTTCCTGAATTCTTTGAATTGGGACAAAAAAAAGAAATACCTTTTCCATAGATGATGGGCTAGTTTTCATCTCAGCCCACAGTGTATAAATGTTCCATTTTGTTCACGGCCTTGCCATTATAAAAATTTCCTCCAAATTTTAAACTAGATCTACAATATGACTGAGCTATAGCACTTCTGGGCAAATATCCAAAGGCCTCCAGGTCAACACATCACAGAGACACTTGTACAGTAGTGTTTACTACAGCGCTCTTCACTACAGCTGAGTTATAGGACCAACTTGGGTGTCTAACAATAGAAGGCTAGATAAAGAAAGTGTGTTCGCACACAATGGAATTTTTTTCAGCCATAAATAAGAAGGAAATTTATGCCACTTACAAGAAAATGAGGTAACTAGAAATAATGAAATTAGCTAGAAATAATTATATTACGTTAATTAAGCCAGTTGCAGAGAGACAAAGGGCATATTTTCTTTCATTTATGGTTCCTGTATTTTACACAGTTATATGAAATCATGTGTGCATATTTGAAAGGAGAGTAGCAGTGAAACCATCTGAAGGAAGCATAAAATGGAGAATCTGAGGACATGGGGGTATGTTCAACATACAATATATATGTGTATAAAATTTTAAATTAAAATTTTGAAAGTGAGGTTAAGGAGGTGGCTCAGTGGGTAAAATGCTTGCTGGGAAGAAATGAAGATCGGGGATCAGATCTGCAATACTGACCTGCAACTACAGATCTGGGAAGTGGGTAGAGTTGGGCAGATCTCAGGGGCTCAGTGACCAATGGATGTAACTAAAATTCTAGCTCTAGACAAGCTCTGCCTTAAAAGCTAAGAGAAAGAGCTAGAGGAATACACTTGACATCAACTTCTTGCTTCCACATCACATGGGCATGCATTCCCTCACACATGTGCATTAACGTGGACACACCACACACACACACACACACACAGAGAGAGAGAGAGAGAGAGAGAGAGAGAGAGAGAGAGAGAGAGAGAGACACTTAATTTACTAAATAGGAAATGTTGCCACCTTGCATCTTCATTGGGGCATGTGCCAGTGGAAGGAAAGACAGTGAAGTGTGTGTTCAGATCCTCCGAGGAGCAAAGACTGGGGCAACAGAAGGTGAGTATCTATAGCTGGGCAGGAAGTTTGCTGTTTATAGCAAACTTATATTGCACAAGTTTCTCTCTCTCTCTCTCTCTCTCTCTCTCTCTCTCTCTCTCTCCTCTCTCTCTCCCCCTCCCTCTCTCTCTGCTTTCTAATAATTCACACACCTTTCTTAGAGTTGAAGTTGTTTGGTTTTATTTCTGCAACATGTGAATGAGATAAAGCTAATACGTGGGGTCAATAATTTCTTGCCCAGATTCTTTGAGGATTCTAAAAAGAAACACTTAAGTAGCTTACATAAGACTGTCGGGAAGACAGTGATTATCTCTATCACATTTTATTGCTCACTTTGTGCCTTGTCCTGGCTCCCAAGGTCCACAGAGAAAGTACCTATCAGGTAAGAGACGTTAACAAGAGAAGAACAAGCTGTAAGAACCCAGAGCCCTTGGGAACTTACAGGTAGGATGTGTTACACAGCCACAATGAAGTGGCTGCTAATGAACCTCACAGCATTATTATGCAGAACTCAAATATCTCTTACTATTTCATTCCCATCTACAGTTTCTAGGAGAAATCCATAATGAGAAAAGAACCTTTCAGGTCATAAAGAATCAAAGATGAACCTGGGTCCAGTGCCTGAAACTGCTACCCCTACCATCCCAGCTTAGCCTGTTCATTCAAGGTCATGACTCAGCCAGAAACATGGACAAAACAGAAGTACAATAAATTTGCCCATATTTGATGAAACAAATAGCAAACATAGAGTGAAAACCTGGGTAGTCAGTGTCCATGTTCATTCTTTCCTCCTGTTAGGGAATACAGGGTACATCTGGGCCTCCTAGTCATCCCTCACTCTCTCTGCTACAGCAAGCAGTTTCCCAGAGAAGAAGAGATGGCCCCAATCGTGGATGGGCCATGCATCCCTCTGCTCGGACTCCCTTCTCCTAGTTGGTATATGTGTGGATAGTTACCCCACCCATGCAAACACACACCCTCACTGTGGATCACACCATCACACCATCCTAGTAACTACACATTGGTTTCTTTGTTCATCTGTTTTATTTATGTGTCTCCTTTTCTACACATCTGTCTGAACATCTCCCTAATCAGTTTCCTTCCTAGTGACCAGAATGCATTTCCTACTGTGTTTCAATCATCCTGCTGATCATTGTCTGCCTCTCTAACCCTAAATTCCCCAAGGCAGCTGACCCAAGGTCTATGTGTACTTTACATCTGTGCCTGTCCACTATGGCAAAGGTGGAGGGAGGTGGAAGCAGGATTGGCTAGCCCTCTGCCCTCTGGTACCCATCCACGGTAATCTCAGTTCTCACTACTCTGTGCCCTTAACCAAAACCTGATCCTCATGGATGACATTAGAGAAGGTACTGCAGAGTTCAAGGACTTTTCCTATCCTGCTAAAGGAACACTGGTCACTTCTTTGTATTACTCACCTCTTGGCCATACTAGGTTAGCACTCCAAAGGGTAATGTTTCAAGGAAAACACATTATCTAAAGCAAAGAAGCAAGAATCTAGAGAAAAACAAGTGGGAAGGAAGGCCTGAGGTCCCACCCAAGATCCCAGCTAGGTTCTGGTTCTCTCCTCTGGGAGACCAGTCCTTTGTCAGGAAACAAGAGGAAATACAATTCCAGAGCAGTCCAAACTCAGACATGTAAACACTGTTTGCATCATGAATAAATGAGCATGTGAGTTTTCTACTACAATGAAAAAAACTTTTCAAATTCAAAATTAATGAATCCAACTATTTCCCAGTTTCTTAAAACTGAGTGGCCTCAAGTTCATTTCTAGGGACACCTCCTAACTCCTACCAACTACTCTGTCCAAGGTCCCACAGCCGAACAGAGCTGAAAGTTCGTGCTTTTATCCTTTGTGCTTTTAATTTTACCTATGTATGTGTTTATAGGACAAAATATATATGTATATCTGTAAAACTAAATATCTATTTATCTATATGTCTATCTAGCAGTGTATATATGTGATGTACATGTTCATGTGTGTCAACATGCATATGGAAACTAGATGGCAAGCACTTGACAGTGTGAGGCATCTCCCTGCCCCTTCTGTTGACACTGTAAACAGAACTTTCCTGCTCATGAGCAGATGTCGAGGGAAAGATATAAATGAGAAAGATTATTCTTAACTCAGAGGCAAAGGTAAATACCCACTCCATCCAACCATCTCTCCAAGTACCCTCTACCTGCTTTCATTCACCTGTAAGGAGAAGAAAAAAACTTCTTATGAAAACCATATTGCCTCTAAAAATATCATCTCTCTTTTTTCATTCCCTGCTTCCTTTTAGTCTAACACCAGGGTACCAGCAGGCAAAGAGAAATTTTCTGGCTGATTTTACTCAGTTGCTGAGACGGCAAGGTGATGAAGTCTAAAACACTCTGGACCAGACTCTGAAGCCTCCTCACTTCAATATGGTCTCTGCCCTTCCAGCTCTCAAGTCACAGATGGTTTTCCTAATGTTTGTATTCTCCCTGTTACCTGTGGGCTGAAGAAATGACATTTCAGAGTGTTGCAAGGCTCCCTCTCCTACATTCCCTGTGCACCTGTTCATAGCTGTGAATCCAGGTCAAGAGCTTCCTCTATGCTAGGGTTCTTAAGGGCATCTCCTCACTCAAGCTACATGAGAACCGTATGAGGTCATCATTGCCAGTCCCATTTCACAGCTAAAGAAATCAAGGATGAGAACTAAGGACGACAGTGAAGACTAGGAGACCAGAGAAGATGTAGAAGGATTCAACCTCTAGCTGAGTTGACTCCAAACCTTGTGATTGTCCCACCATAATGCATTATAAATATAGGAAATTATCATACTTGGAAGTTAGAAAAATCATCATCTCTCTAACCTTCTGAAGCCTCAGAATGAATGTTTCCCCTCTTAATTCTCCTCAACCATGCATATGGAACATTCACTCGGTACTCAGCCACCCTGTTAATAATGATGCAAACTAGCAGCAGAAGAAACAGAGTAAAACCCAGAGCAATGTAGACCCACAGGAGAACCTGCAAGGATCAGGCAAGAACATGGAGAAAGGCTCACCCACAGGAGAGTTAACTGGGCGTTAAAAGATGGATGGAAGGGTACTCCATAGGTTAGAAGTGACACAGCACTAGAGGGAGATGACAGGGCTCTGATAAGGCTGGGTGCCGTAGAAGGATGTGACAAGTCCTGAAATTGGCATGAAGTTTGGTGTGGAAAGTACAGGATGATAGCATAGAAATAGGATGAGAGGAAGAGAATAAAAAGACTCTTTAAGATGAACAAGTATTAAGTTTTATATTACAGGGCAATTTCTGGATTAGGCATCAGGACCTCACCTCACATGGATAAGCATAACCCCTTCAGTGCATTCCTATGGTGATTAGGTTGCCAGATTCATAAATGAAAAGAACAGATTCATTTTAGAGCCTCTAAAAGGAGGTCAGCCTGCCACTATTGTGGTTTTAGCACAGTGAAAGATACATTAAATTTCTGGCCTACAGGACAATGAGATGCTTAGTCTCTAAGGATTAAATGACAAGCTGCTGCAGCCATTATAAGAAATGGACACACTGACCACACTTGACCTTCCAGAGCAACAAGACTATCCCTGGGGGACAAGTGAAAGGTCAAACTTCCAGCCCCAATCATACTTCCCACACACTTGAAATACTACTACACAGTCTCTGTTTTTTTGGGGGGGAGGGTGGTGCTAAAGTTTGGGTTGGTATGCAAGATGCTTATTAAGAGATCACACTGTGGAAGGAAACAGTGGTGGTAGAGGTGGTTGGGAAAATGAGGCAAAGAAGGCGAGATTAAGGAAGAAGAGAGGGTGAGGCTTCAGCTGAAGTAGCTACAACATCTGGAACACTCAATGTCATTTAAATTGTTCAGTATCAGTCTCATGTAGTCATTTTCATCATGCCTCAGTTAGGGATAAGATATGGATGCTCTTAGGAAGATATGATCTTGGATGAAGCTGACTCTGAAAACTGAAGGTTATCCTCTGGCATCACTTTGATCAGTTTCTGATCATACTCTGGTCCCCGATGGCAAGTCCTGCCCTGAAGCAGGAGTCGCCTACTGTACCTCCACACCAGACATGGGGACTTCCTGTTAAAGGCCATAGGGATGAATGGTAATGGGATTGAAGCATTTTGGAGAGTCATAAACAATCAAGATGAGGATAGAACTGTTGAACCAGCTTCCTAGAGCTCTATCCAACACTATCACCGTTTGACTATTAAGTAGAATGTAAATTTCTGTGGAGAGATTGGTGAGACTTCTTGGTGGGAATGTTAGCATAAACATAGTCATTGAACTCCCATCAATATGAACTTTAAAAGGCCGTCAGTACAACTCCTGACTCGGGGCAGATGTACCCTGGAGGAGTCTCTTTCTTATTTCCAGCCTGTGTCTTTGACTTTGCACTGGAAATATGCTGATTCTCCCTGACTGCAATTCCCAGTAATTTATAAAGTGGCCACTTACTAAAAAGCTCTTGAAAATTACAAAGTTTTTATCTCACAATAGTAAGAAACAATGTTCAGTGTAGGTGAAGTTTCTACATCAGAGCAAAACTGGCCTTTGATTATCATGTAAGGCCAGTGACTCTGCTACCCATTCCCTTTCTGTTCCATTCATCTCTCTCCCTCCCTCCCTCCCTCATCCCTTCCTTCCTCCCTCTTCTAAAAGTGCATTTCTCAGCAGCAACATATAGCTGGAAGCATAAATGTGTGTAAAATAAATGAATTCCTAGACATACCATATTTGTGGCAAAGCATGTTCAGGTGAAGTCATATTTGGGTACAATGTTCAGGAGAGTGTAAGCATATAGAATCAAACCCCAATAGTGTCTAAGATGATGCCATGCTACACCGTAAATTCTGAAAAACTAGGGGACACATGCATGGTCCATCACAATTACACAGTGTCACCACTTGTTCCTTGATACAGCCTCCTAGGAACATAACTGTTCTTCTTTCACAGGTTACAAAATTGCAGTGTAAGGGGATGGTGAGATTTGTTTAAGAAAGGCTACAGTCGGTGACTGAGAATAGCTGGAAGTAACTTCCACACCTGCTGACTTCCTTGTCTTAGTCCAGTGTGCCAAAATGTCTCTGTAATAAGCAGCCACTGAAGGAGAAAAAGAAGCTAAATATGGATGAAGAGCTATGTCCCAATATTTAAAGACCTATTGCCTGGAGGTGATATTAGCATTTGGAATAGACTGGACCCTTAACCCCAGTTCCCACCAGTACCATCTTCCCTGCCCCCTGGCGAAGTAGAGTTCCCCAGGTCCTGGCTGACCTTAGGCTCTATCATTCTACTTGTTCCAATCAAGGGCAAAAGTGTCAGAAGCTAATCTCAGACTTAGGAGACCTCTCAAGTTTTTCTTTTTTCTGCCATTTTCATGAGAGAATCTAGCAGCTAGCCACAAGTCCTACGGAAATGTGGCAAAGAAGAGGAAGAACCACATGGCTTCTGCAGGCTGAGATAGACCTGATCTGTGGAAACTGGGAGCTTGGGCTGTTCTTAGTACCATGGATAGAGACAAATGACGCTTGTTGGAGGATAGAGTCCAGCAGAGAATGGTGGCCTGGTGGCTGTGGAGCTCACATAGCTGTTCTTATACAACCTTCCATCTCTCCCCTTCTCCTCCTGGCAGACAGCTTCTCAGTTCATGTATATGCTATTCTTCCCTATGAAACGTTTCCTGCAACCTTAACGTTGGAGTAGCCACTTGGTTCCTAAACAGAAATTATTCAAGGAACATTGTATCGCTGTCACATTTCATTTCCTCTGCTATGATGCTGCATCTTTCTAAAATGGGACTTTATCTTGAGCCTCCTTTTCATAAAGGAGACTTAATTTACCAGCAAATGAATCAATCCAGAAGTAAACCTTTGTTGTCAGAAGCCATCGAAATTGGGGCTTATTTGTTACTGAAGTCAGTCTACAGATCTTGATCCCTCTATGTCTACTGAATCAAGCCTCTCTTGCCTGCTTTTGGGCCACTGGTAAATACCTTCATCCCTCCACATTCACACTCTGTACTGCTTGCTAATTGGTTTTGTTGACCAATGATTACTCATACTTCTGTTGGATTGAATTTCTTCAGCAAATCCTACTGGCATGTGCCATCACAACTGGCATGGACTAAACTTCTAATGCAGAAGTCTGATGACATTACCGTATTTTGGAGATCTAGAGCTCTCCAGGAGCTTTGATTCCTTCTAAGTACACAAGCCCTGGACTTCTCCTTGGCTCCTACTCTGAGCCTGCATCCCTCTACCTTTCTCCCTGGTCACCCAGAACTTGTTCTTCTCCATTGTCTCATGCCAAGCTCACCTCTGCATGTGCCTGACTCTTACTCCTCCAAAGCCCAGCACCTAGCCTTCCTTATCTAATTCATGTCCTCGGCCAGGACTGGCAGGATCAGCCTCATCATCCCTGAGAAATAGCCCCAGTTCCTTCATCCCAGTATCATTCCCTGTGTGCTGACAAGAAGCATCTCCTGAGAGATTAACAAAACTGGATACAGAAGTCTCCCCCCATCAGAGATTCTCAATTTACCACTCTGGGAATAGACTGGACAGTGGTATTTTTAAAAGCTCCCCAGTTGGTTTTAATATGCAGTCTGGGCTGAGAACTATTTGCATTCCTGTTTTAATTGCATTTCTTCCTGCTTATTACCACATTGTAATTCTGAGCCCTCTTGGGGGTAGGAATTTGTACATTTTTTTTTCTATATCATATGCCCAGGGCTGGGCTCAGCTGCAGATTCCCAGACTGTGGATTCTTTCTTCATTCTGCCCCAGCTATTCTCCCTGAAGCCTTATTTTCTAATCACCCTAAACACAGCCCTTGACCTGGTGCTGAGGGGCTGGCTGCTTCTCTGTCTCTCTCATGGTGCTTTTCGTCTGTCTCTGCTCTCACGTCAGCACTCTGGCTCTTGAGCACTTACAGTATTGGTGTCAACAGCCGCTGCTTTGCTTAAAAGCTCTTCAGTGAAGTGCTAGAAGGTCCCTGAAAGTCATTCTTCCCAACATTCCAACATATGATTTCATCAGAAGGAAGCTGTCACCATCGCTTTGTGGATAAATGGAAGTCATTCAGAGATCTGCCCATTTCAGCTTGGTACCCTGTAGCTATGTGGCCTCAGGATACTTAACCTACAGGACTGGGATAACACTGGATACAGAGTTTCCATCACTGTTCTCACAGTTAGTGTGCTGCATATCCTATTTTGGTACACCATGCTAGGAAAGCGTATGATAACTGCAGAGTCTTAAGGATGGATGGATGCTGAGTAATGAGGACAGAATGCAGTGCAGGGAAAGCCATGAAAGTGTGATGCTCAGGCAGACGTGGGACCCAAGGAAGAAAAAAAAAAGGTAGAGATATCATAGTCAGGGGGAGGTTCCAGAGACAGAGCAGCATCCAAGCAAAACTTTGTAAGTTTTTAAAATAAAGATTTAAAAAGTGGCTGAGGGGAGGGGTAGATGTGTGAAAATGTTGCACCAACTGAGGCAGCAGTGGGTACTAACTTCAGAAGAGACTGTGTGTCTCAGTCAAGGGCCCTAGTGACTGGTCCAGACACTGGAGCCATGGACAGAAAAAATCAGCGCTAAGCATCCCATCTCTCTTGATTCTACCAAGTTATTCTTGGACAGAGGCATCCCTGCAACAATGGCATTGATGATGAGTAATCTTGAACTGTGCCAACAGCAACATACACCATCACTGCTCACTCTGAGGGGAGGACACTGACTCTGGAGTCAGACAGACCAGAGCTCAAAGCTGGACTCCTCTGTATCTAAGTATCTATGTCCTTCTCAGATGGCTGCTTAGCCTCCTAAGGTTCCTCTCTCATTTCAGCCAGAAGAGAATAGGCAAACTTGACCTCTTGGAGGGGTGGTAAATGAATAGGGTGATGGATCCATCTAGGGACCCTGCAAACAATAGCACTTCCCTGCTCCCAGACCAGAGATAGAATACCTAACTGTCCATTGTAATTGCTGGATAACTGACCCTATCCAACTGGCTCCTGCAGATAAATGAGTTTGCTTATTCACACCTGATGCCATCCACACCCAGCTTTGCACCTGGCCCTTTCCCACTCCCAGGGGCTTCCTCAAATGCCCCTTTCCAGGAGCTGAGAAAGCTACTCTATAAAGCATTTCAGATCCATAATCTATACCTTGATTATTGGCGACAGTAGCTTCCTTTAAAAACACCTACATTCCATAGTCAATGATGTCAGCAGGACCCTATCCTGTCTTTGGAAGGATATGGGTATTCTTTTTGCATGGGGATGTTCCCATGGCCCTCTGCTCCAGGTGGTAATGGGCTACATTTGACTGTCAGCCTCTAGTAGAACACCAACTTCTCAATACCTTGGAACTGTTGACCAAACAATATTCTACTTTGTGCCTGTAGAAGGGGCTGGATTTTCCCAAGTGCTGCATCATCCTGTCTCCTCTCTATGTATATGGTAAAATTTTGAGTTCATTTCTTCCTAGGACAAATGTCTTTGTCATTATATGAGACTTATTTGTACAAGGAAGAACAATTGCTATAGACCCAAAGCAATAAGTGGCACCAGAGGCACTTTTTGGAGGGGGTTTATACCATGTACCTAAGGAAAAGCAGGCAGTGGTGACACATGCCATTAGTCCCAGAACTTGGGAGGCAGAGGCAGGAGAATATCTGTGAGTTCAAGGCCAGCTTGGTCTACAAAGCAAGTTCCAAGACAGCCAGGTCTGTTACACAGAAAACCCTGTCTTCAATAAACAAAACAAAAGGTAAAGCCAGAGCCCAAAGTGGTATGATCCTTCTCCATCACTGGCTCCCACCCTGCTGGGCTGCTCACTTACAGGAAGAAATGAACTCTGGAATTCTAAACAAGTTTTTGAAACAAGCAAGTCCTATCACTTGGCAGTTATCTGTGTGTTCCAGGCTAACATTGCAGCACTAAACACTTATCCTATCTAGAACATACCCAAAATTGTCATGCCCTGGGTGGAGATTACTACTGAGGGAAAGGGAATGTCCAGCATCGTCACCATCTCTCATCCCCATCCCTCTATACTTCCTCAGGATGCTCCAAGGCTGACAAAAAGGAGTGCAGAGATTCTGGGAGAAGAAGTGGAGCACAGTGTGTCCTCTTTGACTTGAGTTAGCTTTCATCACTGCATCACTAGGATGCTTCTGGGAAGTGCTCCCCATCTCTCACAGAACTCTTTTGGGAACTCCTCAGATTCATTCACTGATGACCCCTGACTACAAAGCTGGCATCTCTGACAACTGACTTACAAACGCCTCTTATCCTCTTGGTTCCTTCCAGCTGGTCATCCCAGGACATAGGCTGCTAGGTTCTTTGTTTCATTCCTTGGTTTCCAATCATCCCAAGTTCAGAGACCCAGAATGCCAATGGTACTCAGCAGGCCCACTCTCCTAACTGGTATTGGAGAGGCAGCCTTGCTGCCCATGAGGACACAGGAAAGAATCCCCCCTCCCTAAACACATCTGCAGACCACCCTCTTCTAATCATCCTCCCAGTCAACACACTCCTTCCCTGAAGATAGTGATGAACCACAACCTTTGGCTTAATTGGTAGGGAGTAAGGGCTACAGCTTAGTAAATTCTTCATAGATTACTCATTTCACTTTTTAAACCTTCAAGAACTTAATAGCATGTGCTTTTAATCTTGGCGGTTCAGCCAAAGTTTAGTAAAAAGTAAACCCCACCACCTACTTTCCTGATAGGTTTGCCATAATTCCAATTTCCAACCAGAATAAGCGCCCCAGAGTGCCCTCAGAACTGTCCATATCCTGTCTCCTCTCTGACCTCACCATCTAGCTAAACACTTTTTACTTTGTGTTTAACTTCACACCAGGCTGAGATTCTGGAAGGAAAGAATCACATTCCTCAGCATCTGGTACATTGCAAAAACTATTATTTGACAGATGTCTAAGGTGAAAAAACTCCATTAGCAACCAGATACTACGTCTCAACTATGGGAAGAGACAACTCCTTGTTGATTTGCAGTATAGCAACAAATGTGACCCTGTATAAGGAAGCTCACTGGCAAGTCTGACAACATAACTACCAGCTCAGGTCATCTGCCCAGGCTCACACATCCACAAACGGTCACCCATTTCACAGGTGAAACTGAAATGCATATGGCTTAAGTATGATTCCAGAACCTTGGAAGTTATAAAAATAAAAATCTAACAGTTTTCAGGAATTCAGAGATGTGTCAAATCTCATTTTTGGGGAAGAGATCAGAAAGATCATCATGGAGTCATACATGAAATATGAAACAAATAGGGTCTGTTTCAGACAAGTGGACATGGAAAAGAAAGCTGTCTGGTGTTGGTGACAAGACTTGTGCGATAGTGTGAATAAAAATGGCCCTCAAAGACTCATGTGTTTGGATACTTGGTCCATAGGGAGTGGCACTATTAAGAGGTGTGGCCTTGTTGGAGGTGTGGAGACACTTTCTGCTGTCTACCAATCTGGATGTAGAACTCTCAGCTCCTTCTCCAGCACCATGTCTGCCTGCATGCTTCCTACCTTGATGATAATGGACTAACCTCTGAACTGCAAGCCAGCCCCTATTAAATGTTTTCCTTTATAAGAGTTGCCATGGTCACAGCGTCTCCTCACAGCACTAGAAACCTAATACAACCATCCACCCCTATTAGGAACAAAAGAGCAGTGAGCATTCTTCAGGACCAAACAAGACCTTCCAGGCCAGGGCCAGAAAGACGACTCATCAACAAAGAGGCTACCTCACTCTACTGAGTGCCTGAATCCAGGAATGAAGACCTGAATTCTGATTTCTAACACCCATGGATAAGCTGGGAATGACAAAATATATCTCTAAGCCTAGTGCTGAGGGAGTTTGGGGTAGGTCCCTGAAGCTCATTGGCCAGGCAGTCCAGCCAAATAAATCCATGGCTTTAGAGTACAATGAAAGACCTTGTCTCAGAATATTAAAGTGAAGAATGATCAAGGAACACACACAACATCAACTTCAGGTCTTCATATATATGTGCATGCACATGTACCCCCGCATATATGAACACAAGATGGGGAGAAACACCCAGGCTAGAAAGGATATACAAGCTAAAGGTACTGAAAGATCCTGAATTTTATTGGAGGCCATGAGCAATTATTGAAGACTTCTGAGTGATCAGAGCTGTTTCCTGGAAGATTAATATGACAGTACATGTTTTCTGAATAGGCAGAGAGCTAAGAAGGCAAACCAATGGGGAAATACCTTAATTGTTCTGCAGAGACACACTGAATAGAAAGAAAGAGTAGCACTGCTTGTAACTTTTACCTTGAACATCAGACAGAATCCTCTATGGGCAGATACAGCTTTCTATTCAGCTGCAGTATCTGGAGGGGATGGAACACTGGGGAGGGGTAGGAAGGAGGGGAAGGGAGAAAGGGATAGACAATGAATCTTCTCTACTTAGGACTCCGTTCTTTCCATTTATCCAGCAACAGTTGGCAGGGAAGAGTCAGAAAAGATGAATTCCAAGGTCTCTTTTGGCTCTACTACTCGGATTTGATGATAGCTCAGCTTCTATGCTTCCCCACCCATGCTGCTTCCCTCCCAGACTAAGCCAGCCCCAAAGGGCGGCTAGATCTAATGACAGTGAGAGCCAACAGGTCAGGAGCCATCTTTTCCACCTGTTCTCGAGGCCTCCTTGCCTAGGTTATTCTGGGCTGTCGTCACAGCACTAGGCTTCCTTTCTGCTCCCTGTGCATGGCTTTTATGAAGGTCCCTAACGAGCCTGGTACTATTATTCATTTTGGAAATCTTATCTAATAGGGGCTTATGGAGCATAAATTAACCCCAAGGAGCAGGGCTGCATTAATCCCCGTGGTGATTATGCATTAGCCAAAGAATTTCTTCACCTATTTTAAGCAGCTGAACCCAGACTGTCTGGGGTGCTTTCCTACTTTGTCTAGGTTGCCAGCCATTCATTTAGATCATCTACCTTCTGTGTCCTCTCCACCCCAACTCTCATGCCAGATGCAGAGGCCTGAAAGGTCTGAGAGGAAAGGGTATGGGCCTGTGCCCCCACAGACCCAGCTCTCTGGATGCTGTGTCTTTGTCCATATAACCTTGGTCCAGTTACTTTCTTGAGTTCTGATACCTGACTTGAATCAGTGATAAGCATGTCAACCTTCCTGAGTCTGGATCTAAGAAAGCATTTGCACAGCACTGTCTGCACAGTGGGGGCTCTTTTCTCATTCAGTCTCCTTCCCTGTGGTGAGCATCCTGCCTGTGTTGATATGACCCAAGCAAACGACTGCTGGTCAAGAAAGTCCCCTGGGATAGAAAAGATCCAAAAAAGTGTCTACTTTAGGTTTGTACTTCATAGCTTAAAATAGCCTTAATTAATATTCTGAATGCATTAATGAGGTCTTCAAAATCAAGTAAAGAAAATAGCTACACTGTACATTCATCAAAGGTGTGTTGTACCTAGCAGAAGACTTTCTGGGAAAGAAACCAAGGCGTACCAACCCACATTACCCGCCACTCCAAGCTTGAGTCATGCTATTTTCTAAATCAAAAATGGTAATTATAGACTTGTCTTGCAAGCAGGCAGAGCTTTTCTCCTGAGAAATTTGGAGGTATTGCTATTCTAGGGACAGCAATCATAAAGAATAGTCTCATTTAAGTCCCCAGCCTCATAGGGAATGGATCCCTATCCCCCATTACAAATATGGGGAAATGAGATCTCAAAAGCAACTGCTGGTGGCCTGACCTGCTCACTAAGCTCCCGGCAAGATGGGAACTCACGGCTCTTTCTACTTTGCAGTTTATAAGTCCTTTTTTTTCTGACTTTGTCTCCTGTGAAACTACAGAATTCTGAGGGACCTGTAGGGTGGGGAAAAGGACATCTTGTTACTGTGACATCTGAGGTAAGAGAAGGTAAGCAGAAGGAGGAAAGACTGTCTTGCTATCACAAAACCAGAGATGGAACTGAAGCACAGTCCCATGATCTCAAACCCACTTCAGCCACCCAGAGTCATTATTTTATTGCCTTGCAACTGTACCATCTGGGGCAAGAACTTCCTGGTTGTACTGAGAGTCCTGTATAGCCTGGATCTCCTGAAGTAAGGTTAGCAGTGAGTGATGAGTCTTAGTAGGGCAAACATGCTAAATGCTTGCTTAGTATACATGTGAAGATGTGCTGCAAGCATCTCACATTCTCAGTTCTCATGACTACCCTGTGAGCTAAGCACTATTATTATCCCAATGCCAGAGCTGAGAAAATTGTGTATTGGGAAGTATCTGTGTCCTGAAACCAGAACCCAGCAAGCAATCAGAAAGCCTGAGATTCAGCTCCAGATGTGACAATACTATCTTCACAGCAATCCATGTGTGTACTTGTTTATGCATTCACTGAACAAATGCCTGAGCCAAGCCCAAGGCACATAGTCTGGAGTGAGCAGACACATAGTTGATGGATGGTGTTATACTGCTCAGCTGTCACTCATCTGATCCAGATACCACCTGTGGAGATACACCCACACAAAACAAGCAGATGAGCTTTCTCTCCTGCGTCGAGGGCACGAATGCTCATGAGACAGGAGCTACTTGGCTTCTGATTTTGTAAGCAATTATTTCCTACCTCTGCTTTATTGTTAAGGTGACAAACACCTTTGCTGCAGATAGGAACCCAGTAGTAGTGAAGAGGCTGTGCGTGCAACAAAAGGGACTGCAGCCTTCCACAATCTACTTACAGCCTGGGTCCCTTTTTCCACATGTTCTAGTCTTGCACTTATGTGTTATTAAAGCAATCATTTGGCTTCTCTACCTCTCTGAGTGTCATTGCTTATGAAATGAAAAGGTGAAAAGAGAATGCATTGGCTGGTGTTGTCGATTTGATAGAAGCTAGAATCACCTGGTAGATAAGTCTCTGAACACACCTGTTGCCAGGACGTTTTAACACAAAAGGAAGCAGAAGCAAAAACTAAGACGAGTACCTTTATCTCAAGAGTCTGGAGATACAAACACTTCTTCAAAACAAAACACAATCACTTATATGAAAACATAGGAGATCAAAGAAGTTTCCATGCCCCCTAGACATCACAGGTCACAGGGTAGCAAATAAAAAGCCCAGTGTCAGGAACTGATTATCTCTTTTGATGTTATTGGCTGGTTAGGGTCCATAGACTCCCAAATGTGATAGTTTATTGCCTATGCTATTGATTGCTATCCAGAATTTAATGGTAAAACCTGAAGACTCCATATACTCAAGTCAGAGATTGCAGCAAAATTAAACTGGCACAGACCTGGAAGGTCCAATCCTCAATGGCTGTCTTTCATATTATTGGAAGGCCCCATTCAGCCTTACCAAAATGTGAACTCTCTTAGCTATAAATAAAATCTGTCCTTGCAAGGCATGGCCACTTGTTCAATAGTGACAAAAATGTCATGGGAGTGACTAACCATTTTCTAATTTTAATCCTGCTAGACAAAATAAAAGCCATTGTCTGGCCAAGAATTTGGGGCAAGATAGGTGCTAAGCCCAGGGAAAAATCCAATACTATTACTCTGGTAAGTGGACATAGCATTAAGACAACTTCCAATGATGTATTGTTATACCAATCTCTTGTGTTTCATCTAAGAACCTTCTACTTGCAGTAGATGGTGATTAACACAGAGACCCACAAATGACCATGAGGTAGAAAACAAGAGACTACAGATTGTTCAGCCTTAAATGAGACATCTATATCACATCCTCTCCCCTACAAGGCTCAGGGATCATTGTGGAAGAGGTAGAAGGAAAAAATGTGAGAACCAGAAGCAGCGGGTAAATAAAACAGTGTCCTCTGGACACAACAGGGCAGCGGTACATATAAACTCATAGTGATTGTGAGAATGTGCACAAGACTTACGTAAGCTCAAGCCAGACCAAATTCCAGCATGGAGAGGGGAAGTAAACATGAAGTCTCACACCTAGTGAAGGAGTTATTAGCAAGCAATAACTACTAGGAGAAGGAGAGTTAGCTTTCTTTAAAACTGTCACCCTAAGGAAGTCAATCACACTCCAGTAGAAGATCACACATCCAAGAATATATAAACACAGGGACAGAGTGGGAGAATAATAAAAGAATTATCTTGATAGAGGGAAACATCATGGAGTTAGGGAGAAACCTGGCACTACGGAAGTTTCCAAGAATCCACAAGGATGACCCCAGCTTAGGCTATTGGCAATAGTGGGGAGGGTGCCTGAGCTGGCCTTCCCCAGTAATCAGATTGGTGAATACCCTAACTGTCATCATACAGCCTTCATCCAGTAACTGATGAGAGCAGATGCAGAGATCTGCAGCCAAGCGCCAGGAGACCAGTCAAAGAGAGGGAGGAGGAATTATTTGAACAAAAAGGGTCAAGGTCACAATGGGGGAAATCTACAGAGAGAGCTGATCAGAGCTAGTGAGAACTCACGACCTCTAGACCCACAGCTGTAGAGCCTGTATGGAACTGAACTAAGCCCTCTACATGTGGGAGACAGTTGTGTAGCTTGATCTGTTTAAAGGGCCCCTAGCAGTGGGATCCCTGGTGCATGAGCTAGCTTTTTTGGAGCCCAATACCTATGGAGGGATACCTTCCACAGCATTGATGCAAGGGGAGAGGGATTTGGTCCTGCCTCAACTGAATGTACCAGGCTTTGCTGACTCCTCACTGGATGTTTTACCTTTGTTTGGGGGGGGGGTATTATAATTCTTTTATTTCTAGGTGAGATAAGAGTTTTTGCCTTTTCAGAGGAGAGGGTGAAGTTGGGGGGTGGTCAGGGAGAGCAGGAGGAGGGATGAGAGGGGGAATCTGTGGTTGGTATGTGAAATGAATTTTAAAATTCATTTTTTTAAAAAGGGATATATGACCAGAACAAATTGGACTTGATGGATTGAAAATAAATGAAAGAGGATAAAAAATTAGATGGGTGGGAAAGAATGTGTATTAGCAGGAGTTGGAGGAGGTGAATATTAACAGACTACATAGTACAAAATTCTCAAAGAATTAATTTTTAAAAGATAATCTTGGGACCTCCTGCTCTTGCTGGGGAGGAGATAAGGAAATGGGGAGAAGAGAGAGTGACTGGGGGGGGAGGGAGTCTGAACAAGGGGATACATGGATAAATGAGACTTTATTCATAATAAAAAAAGTTCTAGATGTAAGACGAATAAACACTTTTTTAATTTGATGTTTTTATTCAATAAATGTAATGCAACTTAAAGTTTAACCTCATTACATGTAAATTTCGATGGTGCTCAGTATATTCATAATAGTATGCAACCATACACATTCCCCTGCAGGAATTTAACATAGCAAATTGAAGCTCTAGGCCCATTCAGCCCTATCATCTACCCTTGTAACTCCTGATAACTATTATTCTACTTACTATCTGTATTCATTTAACTGTTCTAGGTACCTCAGAAAAATAGAATTATACATTTTTTATGCTGTGTCTGGATTATTTCACATAGCATGATGAAGAATCATTTTTGATGCAGAGACCAAGCCATTATCACATCCCACACACTGGAAAGAGTCTAAGTATGTGTATGTACTTCATCACTTTTATGCCTCACCACACTGGACATTATCTCCATTCAATCACATGGAGAAATAAGATGAGAGATGTTTGAGTGATTTGTCGAAGCCAACCAGAAGGTGGCAGAGCAAGAATCACTATCAACTGATCTCCTGACTTAGGTTCAAGGGTCTTTGAAGTCTACTCCTGCACCTTAGACTGTTAAGAATACCTTGGGCCAGCCACCCAAGCCTCTGCTGGAAATCTGTAATTAGACAAAAAGTGACCTGAACCATCTATATCAACACAGGATCCTGAGATAGTATTTTAGTCCTAATCAATGGATGTTGACAGGCAAAGAGGTAATGTCTACCTCAACACTAACAAAAATGCAAATACAAAATACATTGGAGAAAAATATGAACACAAAACACACTGGAGAAAATACAAAGCATCCCCATTACCCATCATCTAGTCCATTTCTGTTGCCATAATAGAACAACTGAAAATGGAAAATTCATAAAGATATTCATTTGGGACTCATGGTTCTGGAGATCCAAGACTATGATGGCAACATCTGCCAGGTTTGTGGTGAGGGCTGGCTAAATGCTCCATATTAGAAGAGGCTAAGGGGGTGTGAGTGACTACAAGAATGGAGAGAGACAAAGGAGCTGGCTGGTTTCATAATAGCCTGCTTGATGCGGTCCCCCAGAACTATATTAATTCATGCCTGAGGACTTATCTCTCATAGCTTCCTAAATGTGTCTCAGTGTCTTCCTCCAAGCACTATTGCATTGAGTATTAAGCTATGGAGAGGGAGAACCATGCTGGAAACCCAGACCCTACTCATTAATTCTTCTGGAATGACTGTTATTTTCAGTAGCCCAGTGACCTGAAACACTTGAACCAAGTAACTCAATCTCCCCTTCAAATGCCATTTTTCTCAACTCTAAAAGTGGCCTAATATAACTTCTGTTACCTGAAGTTTTTGAGATTTGGAAGCCTGTGTATCAGAGCCATTGAAATTACTGGTAGTATCTTTTGATTCATTGAAATAGGAAGAAAACAGCCAAAGTCTGACTTCCAGCTAGGATGCCATGAGGTCAGGTAACTTCTTGGAGCATCATTATTCCACATATCTATTGAATCTCTTGATGTACAAAGCGTGTTCCTAGATGCAAGGGTACCAAGGTTTATGGAAGACATCCTGACAGTGAGTAAAACTTCTGTATGGGAAGGAAGTCTCAAAAGAAGTCAGGAGAAGCACCTTGTATAGCATGCAGTAGATGTTACTACTGGATTCTTGGTAGTCTACCTTATAAACTCATTTAGTAAAAACTGATCAAGTTCCATGAGTTTGAATGGAGTTTCTCCAGTTGTGTTACCATTGGCATTGGAGTGACACAATTCTTGTTATGAGTCTTGTCTTCTAAATTATTGGGTATTTAAAGCATCTTTGGCTCTTACACACTAAATTTCAGTAATAGTCCTTAAGCTCTCATATCTCATATCTTAATACATTGTCCTATGTTCCCTGTGGGTGCAATCATCAAGTGAAAATTATTGATCTGGCAATATGTCAGGATTAAGATATAGAGATGAGTAGAACAAGCCTTTCCCTATGAGATCCCCAGTCAAAAACAAAATTTGAGGACAGGATGTAGACAGTCATGAAAGCCTCAGAGCATTCAGGGTATTCAAGGGCCAGCATCCTTTGACTACAGTGATGTGCATGAAAGAGAACAGTAAGGTGGTGAGAATTACAGTTACCAAGTAACCGCAGAGATCTGGAGGACAGGCAGGAATAAGGCTAGGAATGGGGAACAGTTCAGAGACTAGCTAAACAGGACCAACGCAGGCAAGAAGGAGCAATAGGTTAGATGTCTCTGTACCAGTGTGAACAGAGACCTCATAGGTCCCTTTCTACTCCGACACACTATGACTCAATTGTCCCAAGTACTGACATTCAGTTCTTCCCCTCCCAGTCCTCCCACTCCCTTGTCCCTTGTCTCTCTGAGGAGGGGAAAAGAGAAAGCCAAAGATGTAGCTTCCAGGAGGCTCAAGCCTGAGGCCCTGCCTATTCTGCTTCTCCCATCATAAAGGCTTACAGAACTTCCTACAGCCAAGGGCTATGGAGGTCGCTGACTCACACTGAGCAGGTAACAAGCTTTGCTACAACCTCACCCAAGACTGGGGCCCACAGGGTTCCTGCTCTGTGGGATGGCATTTGAGTGGGTTTGACAGGTTCTCAGGCATCACTCTGGCCCCCCTCTCCTTTTCCAACTCCCCCCAATCATTTCAATGGCACATTTTGCAGTTAAAACAGGAGGGCCCTGAGGCTGGAAGTTGGAAGCTCTAACCTTGACTCAGGCTGGTTGGCTTTGCCTTTAGTGCTGTCTCAACAAGACATCAAAACACATGCCTTCTCTGACCACTGATCTTTTAGGGGTCAGTCAACCTACTCACCACAGTTCCTGTCTATTAGTACTTAATAATGAGAAACTGAATGGATTCTAGTAACACAGCAAGGGGGAAAATATCTCCTCTGAAAGTGGTGTCCCCTGTCAATAGAACAAAACAACAGCCTACAGAATGGGAAAAGATTTTCACCAACCCTACAAGTGATAGAGTACTGATCTCTAAGATATATAAAGAACTCAAGAATCTAGAGCCCAAAACCTTGAATAACCCTATCAAAAAATGGAGTTCAGATCTAAAAAGGGAATTCTCAGCAGAAAAATTATGAACGGCTGGAAGGCACCTGAAAAAGTGTTCATCATCGTTAGCCATCAGAGAAATGCAAATCAAAACAACTTTGAGATACCACCTGACACCTGTTAGATTGGCTAAGATAAAAGACACAGAGGACAGCCTATGCTGGAGAGGATGCAGAGCAAGGGGAACATTCCTCCATTGTTGGTAGGAGTGTAAGCTTGTTCAGCCACTTTGGAATGCAGTATGGCAGTTTCTCAGAAAACTGAGAATCAATCTCCCCAGGGGCCCAGCAATACCACTTTTGAGTGTATACCCTAAAGAGGCACAGTCACACTCCAAAGGCTCAACTATGGGGGCTGGAGAGATGGCTCAGCGGTTAAGGGCGCCGTCTGCTCTTCCAGAGGACCTGGGTTCGATTCCCAGCACCCACATGGCAGCTAACAACTGTCTGTAGTTCCAGTTCCAGGCAAACACCAAGGCAAATAAATAAATAAAGTTTAAAAAAAAAAAAAAAGGCTCAACTATGTTCATAGCAGCGTTATTTGTAATAGCAAGAACCTGGAAACAACCTAGATACCCCTCAACTGAAGAATGGATTAACAAACTGTGGTACATCCACACAATGGAGTACTACTCAGCAGTAAGAAAAAATTATATCCTAAAATTTGCAGGCAAATGGACGGATTTGGAGAATATCCTCCTGAGCGAGTTATCACAAACCCAGAAAGATAAGCAAGGGATGTACTCACTCATTAGTGGACTCTAAACAAACCAACAAACAAACAAGAAAAAAGCAAAGCATGCCCAAGCTGCAAGCCACAACCACTGAACAGTTTGGGATCAGAAACACCTTGGACTGACTCCTTGGATCCCACTCCCCCTAGAGGAACACCTGACTCAGTCTTGAGGGAGAGGGGAGAAAACTGGATCTGCCAGGAGTGGAGGCTGAACTAAGCAATACTGGGACAGTGGAAACTTGGGACTGTCTGCTGCCTGCCCAGAGAGGGGATGGGGAATTGTGGAGAAGAGAGAATGACCTGATGTGGTGGGAGGGGGAAGGGACCTTGAATAAGGATATACAAGGATAGAAAGTGTGACTTCTTTGTTCATAATAACAAAATAAAAATAAATTAAAAAAAGAACATATTTCACTGCTGCTAAGTTCCCTTAACCTTTCACTTGATTTTTCTTTTGTTTCTATTTATAGCAAAGCCTCCTTCTGGGCAAGACACACAATCTTATCTAAGCTGTGACAAACCTGTCCAAAATCTATGTAAGAAAAAAAAAAAAAGAAAGAAAGTGGTGTCCTTGTAGTTAATCTGAAGTAGTAATATGTAGATAGGACTTCAGTGTTTGAGTCTATAGTGGTGTTATGAGCACAATGCAAAGATGATGGCTCAGTTATAAGAAAGCAAGACCCTGAGTCAGAGACAAAATAAAATACATTAAACCTGTCCCACAATAACCCTGAATAAATGATGGTGGCATTAGTCTGAGCTCTGACAGAGAAGTGATGCCATGTGAAAGCCAGAGCTATGCAAATTTAATAGCAGAGCTGTATTCAGAAAGAAAGCTAACAGGAAACAGTGCTAAATCACCAGGTAGCAATGGTAAGAGCAACTCCAAACTCCAAATCCAGAGGCAAGGGGGCTTGAATGGATGTGGATGGAATCACCAGAATACAGACAGCTACAGGGACAGTATGCACCAGATTTTTCTTCACTGAGACAAATACCTGAAAGTGAAAATGCAGAACCAACACCATCCTGAGAAGAGGCCCCATATGATAACCCAGGATTGAACTCGAGCCCCCAAAATGTGCTGTGATGGCAGAATTCAAAGCAAACATCCCAGACACAGTCAAACAGGAGACATGGTAGTAAAATGTAACAAGAGCCAGATGTCTCTGCAGACATCCCATATCTTGTCATAAATCCTGTCAGAATTCTATAACTGTTAGCAATTTCTCACCCTATAGCCTGACCAATAATTTCAAAAGATTACCTCACTCTATGTCCCCTTACCCCAATCCTAGAATGCCAAGACATATAGCTCCCTGACTGTGGTTTTCCATATATAAGCCCTTTGTAATCAGGGCTCTGGGCTTTCTCTTTCACTTCCTGTAATTGGAGTGCTGGAGGAAGACTTTGCCTTGGCTCAAATAAAGAAACCTTTGTTTCTGCATCTGGAAGTCAGCTCTGTGGTTTTGTTGGGGGTCTTGTGACATAAGTACAACAAAAAAAATGGCTGGAACAAAAGAAATATTTAACTTGGTTCACAGTTCCAGAGGTTACAGTCCATGGCTGACAGGTATCCTAGTTGGCTTCTCTGGAAAAAAAAAGAGCAAAACTAGTTTGGAGGAGCATGTTAGTTGCTTTTTGTTGTTACTGAAACATCATGACCAAAGAACTTATAGAAGGAAGAGTCCTATTGCCTTATTTTTCAGAAAGATAAAAGTCCATTGTATTGTGGTGGGTAGACATGGCAGCAAGCAGAGAGAGAGAGAGAGAGAGAGAGAGAGAGAGAGAGAGAGAGAGAGAGGGAGGGAGGGAGGGAGGGAGGGAGGAAGAGAGAACTGGAAACAGGCCAAGGCTTTATAATCTCAATGTCCACCTCAGTGACAGACCAAGGAACACTACACATCCTAAACTTCCCCAAACAAAACTGCGAGCTATGGACCTAATGTTCATCCTTAACTATGGGGGAAATTTCTTACTTAAACCATCACCGGAAAGAAAGAGTTTATTTCAGCTTCCAGATTATGCTCCATTATCAAAGGAAACCAATATTTTGGAGCTTGAGGCAGTAACCAAAGAAGAGTCATGGAATAATGCTCATTAGCAGCTTGCCCTCTCCATTATCTTGTGTATATAGCTCCCTATGCAATCCAGAACCAACTGCCCTCCATCAATCTATAGACTGTGTCCCTCAGCCATGCACATCCACAGTCCAGTCTGATGAAAGCAATTCATCAAGTTTCTACTTTGTTCCTAATTGACCAAAACTAAGATGCACAACTGGCTACACTATTTCTAGCACTGTACATAGGATAGAACCAGATCCCTACTATTCCAAGCAATTCTCAACTTCCTACCCTTTCTCTTCTCAGGAGTCTGTTCCAGTGTTTAATCCACCAATAAAGCCAAGATCTCATCTGCTAATCTTAAGAAATGCCCCCCCAACAGCACACCAAGAAATATATCTTCTTATTTTCCCAAGTGCCTCTCAGTCCAATCAAGTAGATAATCAGTATTCACCATTAACAAATAAGTATAGGGCTGACCTAAGGGCACATTTAGTACCTCAAAAGAAATTTAAAAGTTTGATTAACCATCTGTAGAGAGTCAGAACCATCCAGCTGAAGTAAGGGTAATCAGGAAGAAGTGTTGCCATACATGGAGATTTGCTGTGGGCAGTAGGGGGTGTTTAACCTCATTCTCCATTTCGAAAAATTTTTCTCTGGGATCCCCACTGGCCAAACATCAGTCTGAGAGAATGCACAAGTGAGCCTATCGCAGTGGTCTATACAGCTGTCTCCCTGAATATATAGTGAACCTCACACTCTTAGGTCTACACTGCTAATTGGAAGTGGGGGAAATGATAGGAATAAAGAAAGACAGAAAGTCCCTCCTCCATCCTTCAGCCAAGCTCTTAGGAGATGAGGAAGTGATCCAACAACTTTATCAGAACAGTCTTCATGACCTCTGAAGCCCCTAGTTTTCTTTATCTTTCTGAACAGCTCCTAGGAAGTCTACCTGCTCTACAGATACAGAAGATCAAGCTAGCTAACCCAGTCAAAGCATTCCATTATCCTGGATGAACCTTTCCCCTAGGTTGGGACAGTTTGGCTATGTGAGTTTTTCTCTGAAGTCTAGATAATAATAACCTAGCTTTCCTGTTGAATGTAAGTAGGAAAAACCAGTAAGCTTAGCAAGTGAGAGCAAAGAGCTATTACAGTTGGGCTACACTGGGATTAAGAAGAAACCACTGATGGCAAAGTGGAGCATCAGGGGAAGTGCTTGTACTTGGTGACATTACTGAGCTATTGAAGGAGACCTATGTCTACGCTTTTCAGTTAAGTGCCAAAAACTCTCAGCGAGAGATCTATCTTTGCTTATATCCACAAATGTCTCCGCTGATACATTCCCCAAGCGCTAAACAAATAAAAAGTGAATGTAAGAAAAGACAATTTTTCTATGAGGCACATGAGAAAATATTGATAAATGGTCCTCTGATTTGTAAATATTTAAGCATGATATTCAGCACAGGAGGTGTGCAGAAAAGGCTATTTGGCTGGACATGTCTCATCCTGCACTAGAGAGAGACATTAACTACCAGTGCAAACTATTCTTATCACTAGAGAGGCAATACAATGACTTAGCTAAGCGTTTCTGCTACAGAGCCAGGAAAATGTGGATTTAAGAGCCAAATCCACTGATTGTGAAGTCCATGGGCTTAGGTAAGTGAGCACAAAGGCTATGAAATTCTTAAAACTGATCAAATTTAGATTTAGATTTCAGTCTCATCCCACTGGAGGGAGGAACCCACTAATGGGTTTTGATTCTGAGAGCATAGCCCATGCTATAATACACCCTAAGATTCCAGGCAGAAAATAATTCATTTTTTTCTTCTCACTGAAAAAGGCTAGTCCTCTTTGTATATGAGTCATTTTGGTTTTGACTTCATGTATTAGAGGGGTGTGTGTGTGTGTGTGTGTGTGTGTGTGTGTGTGTGTGTGCGCGCGCGCGCGCGCGCATGTGTACTTGCCTGTGCCTTCGCTTGTGTTTATAAATATGCTTGGACATATCAGCACATTTTTTTTGTTGTTCTTATTCAAACCCCTGCAGCAAATCTGTTGGAGTCCGGTAAAGTCCATGTGGACACTACCATTAATGGCACTACTGATAACTAGTCTCTCAGCCTCCTACTGGTGCCCTCATCTGTCCCTAAACTGACCAACATGAGCCTCCACCCTCATCAGAGGCAGAAGAAACAGAAAGGTCCATAACCAAAGATATGCACATTCTAGAGAGACCATGATGAAAAGGCTCTGTGAGTTCACCTAGACTCCCATAGGCATTTTACAAAGGCGTCATCCTCGGATCTTGGCACATAAAGCTGATATAAAGCAGATAGTTAAATATAAAGTCTAATGTACATTGTTTAATTATTTTAAGTTAGCATTCAAATCAATAGCTTTCATTCTGGTAGTTTTATACATACATGTCATCACACTTTTTTCATATTCAACCTCTCCCCCACTGGCTTCTTGCATTCCCCTGCCTCGCTTTGGGTGGTCTCATTTCTCTCCCAATTAGTGCACCATTCTATTTTCATGACACATGAACTCCATCTCCTCCTCTTACTTCCCTACCTTGTTCATTCTCTAAGACACTTTGCCCCTTTCCATAGTGCCCTTCCTGCTTTCATGGCCTAAACACACAGGCACTCACAAACACACACACATACAGATTCAGCATTTTCCATATATATTTAATAAAATGTAGTATTTTCATTTCAGAGTTTGGCTCATTTCACCTAACAAATGATCTCCAATTTTATACATTCATCTGCAAATACCATGATCTCATTTTTCTAATGGCTAAATAAAATCTCATTGTATCTATAGCCAATATTATCTTCTCAATCCTCTGTTGATAGATACCTGAGTTGATTAGCTTTCTTAGTGCATCAATAAACATGAGAGTGCAAACATGTCTGCAACGGGTTGATGAAGACTTTCCTAGAGGGGTGAAGCTGGGTCATGTGGTAGTTGTAATGTTAGTATTTTGAGTAGCTTCAACAGCCACTTCTATAGTGGCTGTACCTGTTTATGAAAACAACAGCAGTGACTAAGTGACCCTCTTTCCCACACCCATTGCAGAATTTGTTGTATTTGTTTTCTAAAGAATAACCATTATGTCTGAGGCTACACAGAATTCTAAAGAAATTTGTCCTTGTATTTTTCTGCTGGCTTGGGATAGAAAGCTTTCAAACACTCATCGGCTCTCTGTATTTTTGTTAACAACTCTCTATGCCATTCATTAGACCATTTGTTGATTGGATGGTTGGTTTATTTGATGTCTAATTTTCAAAGATTTTCATGCATTCTAGATGTGAATCCCCATTGTAATGTATAGGTTGGTAATGATTTTCCTCCCATTCTGTAGGCTGTCTCTTTACACTGCTGACAATTTCCATTTCTATGCACAAGTTTGCTTTTTAATTTATTTTTTAGCAGTTCTACACATCCATATGTAATGCATTTAATCATCTTCATCATCATTACCTCTGTCATCCCCCTGCTCCATTTACAATCCCTCTTCTTCCTTAAGGTCTCCTCCTCCTTTCGTATTTTTTCATAACCTAGCGAGTTTAGTAAGGGTTGCTTACATGAGCATGGACATGGGGATATTTACTTGTACATGCACTACTCCTCAGTAGTTATATCCCTGAAGAAAAATTACCCTCTGTCTACAGCCCCTCAGGGAGGTAATAAGGCTCATGATCCCTCCCTCTATCTACGCTGGAATGTTGACAGCTTGATCTTGTTTTTTTTTTTTTTTCCTTTATTTTGTATTTATTAAAAAAAAAAACACAGTAAAAAGAATTTAAAATGTGGAAGAGTTAACAATAACTATATAGAGGATAAGAATCATAAGCATGGCTTATCAAGGGTAGACATACAAATAAGATTGCTACACCTATATTTTCTTTGCGTTCATCTTTCCCTCTGAATTTTTTTTTTTTCCATCCCTGTATATCCTTATTCAAGGTCTCTTCCCCCTCCCAACACATCTGGTCACTTTTTTTTTTTTCCTCTGCAACTCCCCATCCCCCCCGGGCAGGGAGCAGACAGTCCTATGGTCCCACTGACCCATTAATGCTTAGATCAGTCTCCACCTCTGGCCAAATCCAGTTCTTTCCCCTCTCCCTCAAGAGTGAGTCAGGTGTTCCTCTAGGTGGCGTGGGATCCAAAGGGTCAGTCCAGGGTGTTTCTGATCCCAAGCTGTTCAATGGTTGTGGTTTGCCGCTTGGGCATGTTTGGCTTTTT
>PVIH01016316.1:0-46054 GCA_004025045.1 Sigmodon hispidus | reverse complement strand
AAAAAAAAAAAAAAAAGTAGAGAGAGAGTATCCGAATCAACAAAATCAAAATTGAAAAGGGGGATATAACAACAGACCCCCAGGAAATCCAAAGAATTACCAGGTCATACTTTGAAGATCTATATTCCACAAAAATTGAAAACCTAGAAGAAACAGGATAGCTATTTGGACAGGTACCATTTACCAAAATTAAATGAAGACCAGATTAATTACCTAAACAGACCTGTAACCCTAAAAGAAGTTGAAGCTGTTATTAAAAGCCTCCCAAGTAAAAAAAAGTCCAGGTCCAGATGGTTTCAATGCAGAATTCTAACAGACATTCAAAGAAGAATTATTACCATTACTTCTCAAACTGTTTCACACAGTAGAAACAAAAGGAATATTGCCAAATTTCTTTTATGAGGCCACCATTGCCCTAGTAACCAAGCCACTCAAAGAAAAGACAAAGGAGAATTACAAACCAATTTCCCTTATGAGTATTAATGCTAAAATTCTCAACAAAATTTTGACAAACTGTATACAACAATATATAAAAAAAATCATTCACCATCATCAATTAGGCTTCATCCCAGAAATGCAGGGATGGTTCAACATACGAAAAATCATAAATGTCATCCATTATATAAACAAGCTGAAGGAAAAAAAACACACGATCATATCCTTAGATGCTGAAAAAGTCTTTGACTAAATCCAACACTCCTTTAGGATAAAAGTACTGGAGAGATCAGGAACACAGGGAAAATATCTAAATACAATAAAGGCAATTTACAAGAAGCTGACAGCCAACATCAAACTTAATGGACAAAAACTGAAAGCAATCCCACTAAAATCAGGAACTAGGCAAGGATGTCTTCTCTCCCCTTATCTATTCAATATAGTTCTCCATGTTTTAGCTAAAGCAATAAGAGAACAAAAGGACATTAAGGGGACACAAATTGGATAAAAAGAAGTGAAACTATTTCTGTTTGCAGATGATAGGAGTGTATACATAAGTGACACACAATAAGAGAACTGAAGAAACTACAGCCCAAAATCTTGAATAACCCAATCAAAAAATGGGGTCCAGAACTAAAAAGGGAATTCTCAGCAGAAGAATTACAAATGTCTGAAAGGCACTTGCAAAAGTGCTCAGCATCTTTAGCCATTAGAGAAATGCAAATCAAAACAACTTTGAGATACCACCTTACACCTGCCAGATTGTCTTTACACAAATGACAGCCTATGCTGGAGAGGGTGCAGAGCAAGGGGAACACTCCTCCATTGTTGGTGGGAGTGTAAGCTTGTTCAGCCACTCTGAAATGCAGTATGATGGTTTCTCAGAAAACTGTAAAGGATCCAGCAATACCACCTCTGAGAGTATACCCTAAAGATGCACATTCACACTCCAAAAGCATTAGCTCAACTATATTTATAACAGCGTTATTCGTAATGGCAAGAACCTGGAAAAAACCTAGATGCCCCTGTACTGAAGAATGGATTAACAAACTGTGGTACACATACACAATAGAGTACTACTCAGAAGTAAGAAAAAATGATATCCAAAAATTTGCAGGCAAATGGATGGATTTGGAGAATATCCTTTGGGCAAGGTTTCACAAAGGCAGAAAGATAAGTACTCACTCATTAATGGAGTCAAAGCAAAAAAGCAAAAAGCAAAGCATGTCCAAACTGCAAACCAGAAACTCTGAACAGCTTGGGATCTGAAAGACCTTGGACTGGCACCTTGAATCTCACTCCCTCCAGAGGAACACCTGACCCAATCTTGATCCTGGGGTGAGGAAAGTGGATCTGCCAGGAGTGGATGTTGAAGTAAGCCATATTGGGACCTTGGGATCTCCTGCCCTTGCTGGGGCGGAGATAAAGAGGTGTGGAGAAGAGACAATGACTGTAAGGGGTGGGAGGGGGAAGGGAGGTTGAACAAGGATATACATGGATAAAAAATATGACTGTATTCATAATAAAAAATTAATAAAAAAGAAAATACCATAATAAAACACGAAGCATTGAAAGTCACTAAAATGATGCAATTATTTAAAAAATAGCTTAACGTGTGTATTTCTTGCACATGTAGGGTGAAATGATAGAAGAAATAAAGAAGTTAAATGGAAATGGAGGTTTTCACAAACTTCCTTCCAGCAGTGGTCACCGTAGTCTGGGATGCCCTCGCTTTTGGTGCTTATTGGAATTTGAGTTTGAAATGTCCTATATAGGTTCATATGGTTTGTGGTTGGTGGTTTCATTTGGGGAGTTTCTGGAAGCTTTAGGGCATGAAAGTACTGAAGGAAGTACATCACTGGGGTTGGGTTTTAAGGTTCCATAGCTTCAGTTCTTATCCTTATTCTCCTGTGCTTCCTGTGTGTGTGGCTAAATGTGGATAGTCTGCTCCTACCATTATGCAGTTCCTGCATGTTTTTGAGTCTTCTCCAGTACAATGGGGGAGTTGTGAGCTAAACTAAATCCTTTCTTTCTCTCTCCAGTAGCTTTTTGTCAGAGTATTTTATTATAGTAGCAGAAAAGTAAATAAATATGGAATACAGTACTCACTGTAGTCTTTGCAGTTTACACCGGGGCTGCTTCAGGGCAGTGGTGAATATCTGCATGAATGGACCCTTCAAGACGCTGAATTTCATACTCAGCACTTTCAAATCCTTATGTGTTTCGAACACAGAGCAGATCTCTTGCCACCAACAGAAAAGAAGCTGATTCTCTTTTACTCTAAGTGAAAGAAAGAAAAAAGTGTAGGGATCCAAGATAGGCATTAAACTCAAGGATATTTTGAGTTTAAAGTTGAATAAGCAGCCTTCAGGGGAACCTTCAGGCTGCCCCAGCCAGGGAAGCTAGTAGGGTAATTGCAGATCTTCACCTTCCCTTCAGTGCCTCCATTGCAGTCTTATCCATAGTTCTACAACTGATACCTGCTCCAGCCTCTCCCTCTCAAATCAGAGTGGATCAAACAAAGCTTCCTCCAAATTTTCTTCTCCCCATTCATTGCTTTATCCTAGCCTCTGACTCCAACAGGCCTTCTCAGGGAACTCACAGGCCAGTCTGGCCAGCTAAACTGGAAGGCACCTTATCTTTATTTCTCTTCCCATTCCTTCAAATTCAATCTGCTAGTCTCATACCCAGCCCTGTAGCAGACCTTCTGCTGTGACTTCTCCTCACTGTGTGCCCTCATTTCCAGGGACTAAGCAGATCCTGGTGTTAACACCTGCTTTCCTCCCTACTGTGAACCCTCTTAAGATCTTCTTCCTTCCCTAGACCCATTCCCAAGTGTCAGCTCCTGAAACCTAGAAATATATTCTACCTGGGACCCCCAGTGACCCCAAATATCCCAGAAGAGTTTTCTACCAAGCAACATACAGCCATCATATTCTCCTAAGAACCAGAGAAAGAAACAGAAACTAAAGAACAAAACATTCACCCAGCAAAGACAAGAGCAGGTATTAGTGCCTAGAATTACAATTTTCTCAATCCCAGATGTCTAGATGCCAGTATAAAAACACAACCACTAACAACCAAGATGGTATGTCTTTACTAGAGCCCAGCAACCATAGCACAGCAAACCTTGAACATTGTTATATAGTTGAAAAACAAGCAAAAGATCTAAAAAATAGCCTATCTAAAGATGATAGACATCCTTAAAGAGGAAATGAATAAATCCCTTAAAGATATCTATGAAAACACAAACAGTGGAAGTAAATGAATAAAATAATTAAAGGCCTGAAAATGAAAATAAAATCAATGAAAAAACAAACTGAGGAAAATCTAAAATGAAGAAAAAATATAAGAACTAAAACAGGGACCTTGGAAGAATAGCTTCACCTACAGAATACAGGAGATGGAAGAGGGAATCTCAGGCACTGAAAATTTGATAGAAGAAATGAATTCATTAGTCAAAATAATGTAAAATAAAATATCCTGGCACAAAGTATTCAGGAAACCTGAATTCATAAAAAGAAAAATTGATGAATCATCTATGACTAGGGATAGAGGTAAGAGAAGAAACCCAAGTGAAAGGCAAAGAAAACATTTCAAACACTGCTCATTGATCTTTCTGAACATCAGTGGTCTCAATTACATAACAAAAGACACAAGCTAACAGAATAGGTTAAAAACACAACCCATCTTTTAGCTGCAGCCAAGAAACACACCTTAACATCAAGCATAGACCTCACCTCAGGGTAAAATGATGGAAATAGACATTCCAAGCAAATGGATCTAAGATGCAAGCTGGGCACAGGACTTTAATCCTAGCACTTAGGAGGTAGAGGCAGGGAGATGTTTGTTGAATTCTATGCCAGCCTGCCAGCCTGCCAGCCTAGTCTACAAAAGGACAGGACAGCAAGAACTACACAGAGAAACCTTGTCTCAAAAAACCAAAAGAAGAAGGAGGAGGCTGGTTTAGTCATTTTAATAACTTACAAAATAGACATCAAAACAAAATTAATCAGAAGAGATCAGGAAGAACAGCATATTTTCATCAAATGAAAAACCCACCAAGAGGACATTGTGATTTTTTTTGAGACAGGGTTTCTGTGTGTAGCTTTGGAGCCTGTCCTGGAACTGGCTCTGCAGACCAGACTGGCCTAGAACTAATATGCATCTACCAGCATCTGGCTCCCAAGTGCTAGGATTACAGGTGTGCACCAGTTCTTAAGACAAGGGCAATCCCCACTGTTTTATTTCATAAAAGAAAACCTACTACAGCTTATATATTAACTCTCACACACTGATAGTGGTATACTTCAATACCACACATTAATCAATAGACAGGTAATATAGACAAAATCCAAACAGAGAAATCAAATGGACCTAACAAATATTTACAGAACATTTCACTTAAACATACACAAAAATACCTTTTTCTCAGCACCTCATAGTTTTTTCTTTAAAATTGACTGTATACTCAATCATAAGGCAATCTGAACAGATACAAGAAAATTGAAATAACCCCCTGAATCCTATCAGATCATCATGGATTAAGGTTGTATAGCAACAACAGAAATAACAGAAAGCCTACAAACTAATGGAAACTGAATAACTCAGTACTGAATGAAAAATTGATCAAGGCAAAAATTAAGAAAGAAATGAAATATGTTTTAGAATTCAATGAAACTAAACATACAACACACACATACTTATGGGACACAATGAAAGCAGTTCTCAGAGGAAAGTTTATAGGAAAAGTACTTAAATAAAAAAATGGAATGACCTCATATCAGTAACTTAACAGCATATCTGAAAGCTCTGAAGAAACCATACCCCAAAGTCTTAGACTACAAGAAATAATCAAACTTAGGGCTGAAACCAATAAAATAGAAATAGTAACAAAAACAAATAAAAAGAACCAATGAAACAAAGAGTTGGTTCTTTGACTAAAATTGATAAGACTGACAAGCTTTATTCCAAATTATCTTAAAGGCAAAGAAAGAATATTCAAGTTAACAAAATTAGTCATTAAAGGGGGCATAATCACCATAGAATCCATATATTCATATGGACATACTTTACAAAACCTGTTCTCTCCCAATGGGAAAATCTAAAGGATTGTTTAATATTTTAAAAAATATACAACTTACAAAAGTTAAATCAAGATCAGATAAACAATTTAAATAGACCTATAACTCCTAGTGAAATAGAAGCAGTCACGAATTACCCAAATATAATATGACCAGGGCCAAGTGGTTTTAGAGTAAAACTCTATCAGAATTTCAAAGGAGAGTTAATGCCAATACTTTCAAATTTATTAAACAAAACAGAAATAGAAGTAACATTGCCAAATTCATTTTATGAAACCACAGTTATCCTGATACACAAACCAAGTAAAGATCTAACCAAGAGAATTACAGTCCAGTTTTCCTTATGAACATAGATGTAAAAATACTCAATAAAATGCTCAAAACCAAATCTAAGAACACATTAAAAATATCATTCACTATGATCAAGTAGGCTTCATCTCATATATTCAGAGTTGGTCCAGCAAACAAAAATCAGTAAATATAGTCCACTATATAAACAAATTGAAAGAAAAAACTCACAAGATTATCTCATTAGATACTGAAAAGCCTTTGACAAAAATCCAACATCCTTTCATAGTAAAAGTCTTGGAGAGACCAGGAATATAAAGGACATACTTCAATATAATAAAGGCAATATACAGAAAGCCTATAGCCAAAATCAAATTAAATGGAGAGAAATTCAGAGTAATTTCACTAAAATCAGAGACAATAAATGTTTGATCACTCTTTCCTTGCCTATTAAATATAGTACTCCAACGTCTAGCCAGAACAAGACAAAAGAAGACCAAGCAGATACAGATAAGAAAAGAAAGAAGTCAAAGTATCTATTTGCAGATGATATGATGGTATAAATTCTAAAATTTCCAGCAGGAAACTCCTACAATTAATAAACACTTTTGACAAGATAGCCTGATATAAAATGAACTCAAAAAAATCAGTAGCCCTCTTCTGTAGAAATGACAAATGAACTGAGAAAGAAATCAGGGAAACCAGACCAAGACACAAACATGGTGTGTATGCACTCATAAATGGATATTAGATATAAAGCAAAAGCTAACTAGGCTACAATCCACAGCCTTGGAGAAGCTAGGTAACACAAAGGACCCTCAGAGAAATCATTGGTTTCCCTAGGAACGGGAAATAGATGAGATCTCCTGGGTAAACTGAGGACCAGCGGAGTGGTGGAGGGGAGGAGATGAGGGGATAGGAACATAAAGAATCAGGTTGACAGAGTTGGGAGTGGTATGGATAAGGGGTGTAATGAAAGAGATATCTTGATAGAGGGTCAATTGTGGGGTTAGTGAAAAACCCAATGCCAAGGGGAAAAAAAATCACAGGAATATACAAGTCTAGCTAAGACTGCTAGCAATAGTGGAGAGGGTGTCCGAACTGGCCATCTACTGTAATCAGATTCGGTACTATTCTAGTTGTCAACAGAGAGCTTTTGTCCAGTAACTGATGGATGCAGATGCAGAGATCAAGAGCCAAGCACTGGGCTGAGTTCCCGGAGTCCAACTGATGAGAGGTGGGAGGGATTATATGAGCTGGCAGGGGTGGGGGGTGGGGGGTGTCAAGATCACAATAGGGAAACCAACCGAGACAGCTGTTCTCTGTTAATGGGAATCTCACAGATTATGGACTGACTGCCAGGGAGCCCTAATGGGACTGCCCTAGGGCCTCTGCATGAGGACAGTTGTATAGCTTGGTCAGTTTGTGGGGTCCCTAGCAAGAAGATCAGGACCTATCTAACCTTGGTGCGTGAGATGGATTTTTGGAACCTATTTCTTATGGTGGGATGCCTCACTCAGCCTTGATGCAGGAGGAGGAGCTTTGTCTTGCCTAAACTTGATGTACAATCCTTTATTGATTCCTATGGGAGGCTTGCCCCTTTCTGAATGGAGTAGGAGTAAATGGAGGGATAGACTAGAGGCAGGGGGAGATAACAGAAAGAGAGGAGGAAGGCGAAACTTGTTGTTGATATGCAAAATAAATGAAAAAAATTAATAAAAACTAGAAGTCAGGGAAGCAACACCTTTAACAATAGCTTCAAACACTATAAATATCTTAGAGATAACTAACCAAGTAAGCAAAAGTTCGATATGGAAAAAACTTTAAAACATCAATGAAAGAAATTGGAGAAGATATCAGAAGATGGAAAGATCTCCCATGTTCATGGGCTAGTAGGGTCAACATAGTAAAAATGGCCATCTTACCATATGCAATCCCCATCAAAATTTCAACATAATTCCTCACTAAACTTTAAAGGACAATTTTCAGCTTCATATATAAATAACACATAAAACACATAGGAGAGCTAAAACAACCCTGAATAATAAAAATACTGTGGGGGTGCCATTAGCTTCAATTTCAAATTGTACAGCATGGTATTGATACAAAAACAGTCACACCAGTCAATAGAATCAAATTAAAGTTCCAGACATAAATCCATACCAACAAACACCTATTTTTGATAAAGAAGCCAAAATACACATTGAAAAAAAAATAGAGATTGAATTCATACCTGGCATTGCTTGGGTAACCAAAAACCAGAGACTAGATAGCCCAGAGATCTTGAGTAAAACCAAATACCACTAGTCTAAAGCAAAAAAAAAGAAGCAATAAAATGACTTCTAATCACCTCTTTTTTGTACTCATAGATCAGTGCTTTGCTCAAACATCATCAGAGAAGCTTCATCGTGCAGCAGATGGGAACAAATGCAGAGACCCACAGCTAGACATTATACAGATAGTGGGAGATAATGAACCACACGATCCTAAATGGGGTGTTTCTATCAACTCCTCCTCAGGGATCAGGGAACCCTTAGGAAAAGGAGATGGAAAGAGTGTAAGAGCCAGAGGGGATGGAGGGCAATAGGAGAGTAAGGTCCTCTAAATCAACATGAACAAAGCTCATGTGGACTCACAGAGACTGAGGCAGCACACAATGCTCTGCACCAGGTCCTCTGCATATATATTATGGCTTCTGGTTTAATGTTGTTGTGGGGTTCCTGAATGTGTGAATGAGTGGCTGTCTGTTTCTTATGCCTTCTCTTGGGCTCTTTTTCCCTTTTTTGTCTAATTCTAGTGTATTTGTTTTTGTTTTCTCTTGTTATCTTACTTTATTATTGTCTTTTAGAAGACTTCTGTTTTAGAAACAGAAAGGGGATACATCTGGATTGGGAGGTAGGGGAGTAACTAAGGGTGTACAGGGAGGAGAAATTGTAATCAGGATACATTATGTGAGAAAAAAATGTATTTTAAATAAAAGGAAAAAGTTTTTAAAAAATGTAAAAAATATTAAGGAAGCAAAGCATTTAAGATAAAAGAATCAGGCCAGTTGAGGTGGTGCAGATCTTCAATGATAGCACCTTCAATGACAGAGGCAGGCAGATATCTGTGTGTTCAAGGCCAGGCTGGTCTACAAAACAAGTTCCAGGATAGCCTGTCTCAAAAAACCAAAAACCAAACCACACCAAAACCAAATCAAAAACAAACCTCAAATAAGTTAAAGAATCATGAAAATTAGAGAACAGAAAGAGTTGGAGCTTCACTAGCCTTCAATAACAGTGACTCTGTAAGATAGTTCAGTGGGTAAGAACACTTGCTACCATGCCATCAACCTAAGTTAGATCCTTGACACCCACATGCTGGAAAGAGAGAACTAACTCCCTCAAGTTGTTCCCTCACCTCCACATGTATACTCTGGTGTGCATACAACCATATTCACATTAAATAAACAAATATTAATTTTAAATTTACCCAGGTAGCTGGAAGGAGTGGCTCAGGGAACTTGCTGCTCCAAGATTTGTTTTCTAGGACCTACATCTCGGCTCACAACCAACTGTAACCCCAGTTCCAGGGAATCCAATGCCCTCTTTTGTCCTCCAAGGGCACGAAACACATATGTGGTGCTCAGACATACATGCAGGCAAAACATTTATAAGCATAAAATCAAACCGAAACAAAATAATAACAAAATTAAAACATAGTTACTCCCTGCATTCCCTGGAGATAAGCACCCTTGAGAGCACAGGCTATCACCAAAGACAAAACACTCACTGACTGATTATGAAAGGATCTGCCAGGACACTTCCTGGTGAGCTGGGCAACCGTTCCTTGTACAAGTCTCTTGAGAGGATCAATTCTACTGCCTTCAAACCTTGACAGTGCTTAAGGCAAAAAGCAGATGCTTGAAGGTCTTCTTGGCTATTGATTCCCAAAGAAACTTTCTGATAACCCACCAGTGTACTATTTGCAAAGCTCTCCTCTCTGGTTTCAGTCAGATAGTGGAATAGCTGTGAGGTGGCAGGATATCCACTGTCTTTCAATTTGATTATCCCTTTGATGGCCTTTTGTTTGTTACCCAAGGATAACCTGCACCTGAAGGATCTAAATGCTATGTCAGCACACTCTTCATTTAAAAGACCAAATAAGAAAAGTCCCATCTGAGACTCATAGGTTCTGTTTTTTCTTGACATTGTGATCAGATCCTGGATCTTCTTGTGGCTCAACAGATGATAATATATGATTCTTTGTGGGAAACAGAGAACATAGAACAAGGCACCAAAAAATTCTTGGAAGATAAACAAGGTAAATATATAACAGTCTCTCTGCCCTTCTAGCTTTCTAAGAATGTTCACTTGAAGAAAGGCATCTATGGTTGTCTCATCCACCATGACACGTTGAAAGTTCTTCTTATCAAATACACTCTTCCGGTCCCATATACCCTGGGCAGCCAAATGGCACACACCTTCTAGTTGCTTTTGGTAATTTGCACTGGAAATTTTCTTAAATATCCTTTGGAATGGGGTAGCCAGATACAAGACAAAAACAGATGTTGCATTTGGGCAAGACCTTGTGATATTTACCTTTTTTTGTATTTTATTTCTTAAACAGCAGCATACCACCCAGCACACCACGGGGACCTTACACATGGACAAGAGAATGGTGTTCTTCATGGCAAAATCCACAGCTAGATTAAACATCATATTGCTTCTGAAATACAACCTGAAATAGTTAATTGCTTCAGTCCTATTAAATCCTGTCAGGGTGACATGGAAGGGAGATTTGACTAAGAATTCTACTTGTCTCCAGGAAGTCGGTCTCAACATGATCAGGAGTGTGGCTTCTGGAAGCAGTCTTTTGCTTAGCAAACTGCTCAGGAGAAGAGACCCAGGCAACTTCCGGTTACAGTTATCGGTCAGAAAAAAGGATCCTAAGTAGAAATAAGATGTAACTTCCTCAAATCCATCAAATAGGAGCAGAAGTTGATCTGGTCTGGATAAAATCTTAGACACGAGAGCCTGAGACCTAAGCCTTTGGCCTTCAATCAACTCAGAGAAGCTGCAACTTGCCTCCCGATTCAGTTCTCGGCAGTGGAAATAGAAAGCATACTTGAATTTGTGTGCGTAGAACTCATTGCGTGCCCACATCACCATGATCTTTCTGGCTAGAGTAGTTTTTCCAATACCAGGAATTCCATGGATGATCACAGTCTTAGGTTGTCTCCCCCGGGGAGTCCTGGGTAGAAAGAGACATGACAAGATCGCCTCGTGGTTTTCCACATCGCGGTACAAGAAGTCTGTTTGCGTTCCAGGCCAGATGGTATTGTCCCATACAGGGCAGTTCTTCTCTATCATGTTTTGTTTGTATGCCTGTATTTTATCTAGAATCATGAAGAAACACAGAGAACTCTATTAGAGTTTTCAGAGCACTGAAAAAAAAGTATAGCAGCATAAATCTACTTTAATCTCCGTGAGACATTTATATTTCCTTTGGGAACTCATCTTCCCATTCTCAAGACCTTTAACTAGATTATGAATCACACAATACAGAGACACAGCCATGTGGATCTTCATGACAGTATTGTTCACAATAATTACATCATGGAACCACCCAAGCTAGGGTCTAGCTACAACAGGCATCTTAATCCATTCTTCCACTCCTCAGTGTCTAGAGATAGGAGAAATAGGAGAAAAAGGGTTTTAGAGGAAACAAGACAAATTATGCTAATGTGTTAACAGACTCTTTTAATCACATTGTACAAGGAAGTGAACCCAGAACTAAGTGCCAAAGGAAAGCATCCTATCATATAAATGTAGTCAGACTTCCACTCTCTGTGGTTTCTGTAACATGTATTCAACCAGTTATCTATTGAAAATATTTTTAAAAATTGCACTTGTGCTGAACATGTACCCACTTTTAAAAAACCATCATTCCCCAAACAATTCAATATAATGATAATTTGCAGGTCTGGTAAGATGGTTCAGTGGAGGAAATTTCATGCTGCCAAGTCTGATGACCTGAATTTGATCTGCAGAAGAGAAAGGATGCCAACAAATTGTCTTCTCACCTCCACATGAATGCTGTATCAAGCCTGTGTGTGTATCTCTGTGTGTGTATGTGTACATATGTCTACATAATCCTAAACACATATAAAAGAAAAACCCCAGTTATTTGCTTATAAAATTTACATTATATTAGGAGCCAAATGGAACATCTAAAGCACACTCTCTTCCTCCGAGGCTCAGGAAGATGAGGCAGAAAGATTTTAAGAAACAGAAGTAGTTAATATCTGTAGTAAAAAGTCTTTTCTGGATATATCAGGGCCATTACACTAAAACATTCACAAAATATGATTGTATGCATAGGATGCAAACAAGACAAGCCAGCAAAAAATCTCAGCATAAAGTGGGAGGGGCTCAACATAATGATGGGGGCCCACAGAGAAACTGACCTGAGCTGCTGGGAGCTCACTGACTCTGGACTGACAGCTGGGTAGCCGAGCCGGCATGGGCCTGAACTAGGCCCTTTGAATGTGGATGAGAGTTGTGTGACTTGAACAGTTGGTGAGGCCTCCAGCAGTAGGACCAGAATTTATCCCTAGTTCATGAACTGACTTTTTGAAACTCATTCCCTATAGAGGGATATCTTACTCAGCCTTAATACTGGGGGAGGTGTTTGATCCTACCTCAGCTGCATATGCCAGACTACATTGATTCACCTAGCATTTCTTACCTTCTCTGAGGAATAGATGGGGAGATGTGGTGGGAGAAGCTGGAAGATGATTGGGAAGGGGGGAGGGAGGGAGAGTAGTGGTCAGTATGTTAAAAAGAAACTTTTAAATAAATATTTTACAAAATAACATAAAGAAAAGAAAAAGAAAGAGAGAGGGGTTCATAAAATCCCACTCCTAGCTAAGAAGAAGGGGTCAGCTTTCTTTAGGAGCAGCCCCTAAGAGGCTGCCTATGCTCCATTATATGGCTCTAACCCAGTGCATACATCAGAAGCACTAAGAATATCCAGTAAGTTTAAAAATAGAGCACATAAAGTTAAGAGAGATAAGTGATATGAGGTTTTGGGACAATTGGAGGAGAGGAAATGGATGTAGATTTGATCAAAACACACTGTGTGTGTGTATGCATTTCTCAAGCAACAAGAAAAGAAACAATCTGATGATGATTTGAATGAAATGACAGGGAAGGATGTGTGTAAGTCAGATACAAATACTGTGCCATTGTACATAAGAGACCCCAGAATCATGCACATTGGTAAATTCCCCTAAGATGTGGAAGAATAACTACACACTAGCTTCTCTTAACTAATTGTAGTTTTATCAGCTAATATGACATTTGTTGTTCACTGGATTCAATCTGAGGAACTTTGCTGGGAGCATTAAAAAATATACTCTCATGCTGGTGTTCTTTAAAGTTTGTCTGGGTAAAGCTAGCTACTATGCAAAGAAGAGACTTCTCAAAGTCAGGTTCTACAAAAGGACGACCTACAAAGAAGACAGACCAGATTCCTTGATGATTTTTTTAGATTTCTGGTATCCAGGTGGGTTGAAGACTGGGCTGCCTGTGGTCACATAAATCCACAAATATTTTGCCTAAATTCTGTTGAGTGGAAGAGACACTATCCACATTCATGTCCAGTCTACATTGTTGAGGCTACCAAGCTTGTTTCAACCAATACACCATTTTTACTAAACATAGCACATACCACATTCTTCTTTCGTCAAGATCAGTGTATTTCTTAGACAGAAGCTCACTGGTTCCAAGACGGGAAAAATGTCTGCAATAAATGGAAAAAATGATAGTCCCATCAGAATGAACTTCCACAACAGGCTGTAACTGACATGTGCAATCTAAGGTGACTGAGAAGCTGGCTCAGAAAGTGGGGTCCCTGTCTCTATACTTCAGGACCTTTTATTTCTGGGGGAGTGTCTTTTTACTCTAGCTCCATGTCAGGAAAAGAATAAGAGTTCAAGGAAAAAAACACTATGTCCTTGAGAAGAGCCCAAAGGTGAATCATCTTCAACAGAGGATTACTGCTTACTCATGATTTAAAAGTGTCTACAAGGGAATGTAGAAGCTTGGACTTCTCCCATGGAAAGCTTAACTGTGAGAAAAAAAAAATCATTATGAACTCTGGTTGATTGCCTCAACATCTTCAGTGTGTTTCTACTGGATGTTGTAATTTCCCAATTCATTGACATCATCTCTCTCTAGTGTTATTTTTTTTTTGCTTGAAAGACTCCAAAGAAAGTTCTCTTTTTTGCCAGGGACTTGCTCTCCATCAAGAAGTCAAGCTGGCTGCCTTTTAATTCACTTATAATTCCTAAGCATCTTATATACAATCAAAAGGTAGTTTTAAAAAAATGAGAAAGAGAGAGAGAGAGCATGAATCATGGCACAGCAAACATGTGGAAGCTAGAGACTAACCCTTTGATACTCAGGGTTCTCACCTCTGTGAGAGTCTCTTTATGTATCTCTGTATCTATGCTGTATGCTCCAGGCTAGCTGGATCAGGAAGTATTGGGCAATTCTCCTGTCTCTGCTTTCCAAAATGCCATAAAAACACTGGAATTTCAGATGTATGCCACCACATTCTTCTTTTATTAAAAACCATGGGTTCTAGAGGTCAAAATTAGATTGTCAGGTCAATGCTGCAAGTGCATTTAAAGTTCCTCCTCTCATCTCACAGCCCTGAAGGTAGTTTTATAAAATAATTTCACTGTAACCATATCTTATCTACAACCTATCATATGAGCTCAGATGTGGAATAGCCCACTTGCGTCATCATGTTGGTAGCCCAAATGTTTCATATTCTCAAGTGTTTTATATAGGTTGTTAGGTTAGGATGGACAAGCTAACCCAGTATGAATGTAGACTCTCTGGTCCATGAGAGGGCTTTTTAGTAATGGCGCCCACATATTGAGAGCAGAGTGCTGATTCCTGGGGGTTGTCCTTTGAATACCGCATATATATAATAGCATTTGTTTACCCAAACATAAAATAAAGTGTAATAACTGAGACACACACATACATTCATATACATGTAGTGTATGCCCATATCTAAGTATGTGTATGCATGTGCATATATTATATATTTACAATAAAAAATCCTTAAAGAAAAAGAAGAAAATACAAACAAAAATATTGGAAGAGATGAACAAATCCTTGAAAGAAAACCAAAAAAAGGTAAACCAAAAAATGAAACATTCCAGAAAGAAAAAATTGAAATAGAAGCAATAAAAAAGGCATAAAATGAGGCAAAGATGGGAATAGAAAACATGAAGAAAAGAGCTGGAGCTACTGATACAAGCATAACTAACAGAATCCAAAAGATGGAAGAGAGAATCTCTAAAGTGGAAGACTCAGAAGCTGAAATGGATACATCAGTCAAAGAAAATACTAAAACCAAAAAAGCCATAACACAAAATGTTCAGGATATTTGGGACACCATGAAAAGACCTAACTTGAGAATAATAGGAATAGAAGAAGGAGAATGCCAGCTCAAAGGCACAGTTGATGTATTTAATAAAATCATAGAAGAAAACTTTCCTAACTTGAAGAAGGAAACACCTATAAAGATACAAGAAGCTTAAAAAACACCAAACAGAAAAGACCCCCCCCAAAAAAATGAGCGTGCCACATAATAATCAATCCACAAAACACACAGAACAAAAAAAATTTTAATAGCTGCAAAAGAAAGGGGCCAACTTACCTATAAAGGCAGACCCATCAGAATAACATCTGACTAATTAATTGAAATGATGAAAGCTAGGAGGGCTTTGTCAGAAGTTATACAGTCACTAAAAGAGCATGGCTGCCAACCTAGAATACTATACCCAGAAATATTATCAATCACCGTAGATGGAGTAAACAAGATATTTCATGACAAACTCAGACTGAAACAATACCTATCTACCAATCTGGCCCTCTAGAAAACATTAGAGCGAAAACTCCAACCTAAGGATCCCAGATACACCCAGGAAACCACAAACAAAAAATAATCACATAGAAAAAAAGCCAAGAGAAAGGAAATACATATAAGCTACAACCAAAAAAAACAGGAAATATCAATCAGTGGTCACTAATACCCTTTAATATCAATGTACTCGATTCACCTATAAAAAGACACACACTAACGTGATGGATAAAAGAAACAGAAGCCATCCTTCTGCTGTATACAAGAAACACACCTCAACCACAAAGGCAGACACAGGCTCAGAGTAAAGGGTTGGGAAAAGATTTTACAATCAAATGGCCCTAAGAAACAAGCTGGGGTTGCCATCCTAATGTCTAACAAAATAGACTTTAAGCTAAAATCAATTAAAAGGGACTAAGCCAGTCATTACTTATTCATCACAGAAAAAATGATCAAGAAAAGATTTCAATCCTGAATATTTATGCTCCTAATATAAGGGCACCTACCTATGTAAAAGAAATATTGCTCAATACCAAGCTCAAATACCACACCAATTCTCACACCCTAATAGTGGGAAACTTCAATACCCCACTTTCATCCCTGGATAAGTCAACCAGATAGAGACTCAATAGAGAAATAAAGAGTCTAATAGAGGTTATGATGCAAATGGAGTTAATAGATATTTACAGAACTTCCACCCAAACCACAGGAATATGCATATTTCTCAGCACTACATGGAACTTTCTCTAAAATTGATCACATAATTGGTCATAAAGCAAAAATTAACACATTAAAAAAAAGAAGTAATCCCTTGCATCATTTCAGACCATCAGAGCCTAAAGTTAGAGTTCAACACATAAAAATCACAGAAAGCCTACCAACTCATGGAAACTAAACATCATTCAGTTGAACCACCTCTGGGTCAAGGAAGAAATTAAGAAAGAAATTTAAGTCTTCCTAGAATTAAAAGAAAATGAATCCACAACATACCCAAACTTGTGGGACACAATGAAAGCAGTCTTAAGAGGAAAATACATAGCACTAGATGCCTATATGAAAAACCTAGAGAAATCCTACACTAGAAAACTAACAGCTCAGCTGAAAGCCTTAGAACAATTAGAAGCAAACTCATCTAGAAGGTGTAGAAGGCAGGAAATAATCAAATTTAGAGCTGAAATCAACACAATTGAAACAAAAATAAACAATACAAAGAATCAAAGAACCAAAGAGCTGGTTCTTTGAGAAAGTCAACAAAATAGATAAGCCCTTATCCAAACTAATCACAAAGCAGAGAGAGAGAGTATCCAAACCAACAAAATCAGAAATGAAAAGGTGGAAATTAACAACAGACTCCAAGGAAATCCACAGAATTATCAGATCATACTTTCAAAAATCTATATTCCACAAAAATAAAAAACCTAGAAGAAATGGACAGCTTTTTGGACAGGTACCATTTACCAAAATTAAAAGAAGACCAGATTAATTAACTATATACACCTATAACCATTAAGGAAATTGAATATGTCATTAAAAGCCTCCCAAGGAGAAAAAAAGCCTAGGTCCAGATGGTTTCAATGTACAATTCTACCAGACATTAAAAAAAGAATTACTATCATTACTCCTCAAATTATTTTACACAGTAGAACTGAAGGAATATTGCCAAATTTCTTTTATGAGGCCACCATTACCCTAATACCCAAGCCACTCAAAGACACAACAAAGAAGGAGAATTATAGACCAGTTTCCTTCATGAATATTGACGCTAAAATTCTCAACAAAATTTTGGCAAAATGTATACAACAATATATAAAAAATATCATCCACCACAACCATGTAGGCTTCATCCCAGAAATGCAGAGATGGTTCAACATACGAAAAACCATAAACGTCATCCATCACATAAACAAACTAAAGTAACAAAGCCACATGATCATATCCTTAGATGCTGAAAAAGCCTTTGATAAAATTAAACACTCCTTTATGATAAAAGCTCTGGAGGAATCAGGAATGCAGGGAAAATATCTAAATATAATAAAAGGCGATTTACAAGAAACCGACAGCCAGTATCAAACTTAATGGAGAAAAACTCAAAGCAATCCCACTAAAGTCAGGAACTAGACAAGGATGTTCTCTCTCCCCTTATCTATTCAATATAATTCTCCAAGTTTTAGCTAAAGTAATAGGAGTACAAAAGGAAATTAAGGGGATACAAATTGTAAAAGGAAAAGTGAAACTATTCCTACTTGCAGATGATATGATTGTATACATAAGTGACCCACAAAATTCTTCCAAGGAACTTCTATGGCTGATAGACACATTTAGCAATGTAGCAGGATACAAGATTAACTCAAAGAAATCAGTAGCCCTTCAGTATACTAAAGATAAAAGGGCTGAAAAAGAAAGAAGGGAAACATCACCCTTAATAATATCTACAAATAGCATTAAATAAATTGGAGTAACTATAACCAAAGAAGTAACAGATCAATTTAACAAAAATTTTAAATCACTGAAGAAAGAAATTGAACAGGATATCAGAAAATGGAAAGCTCTTCCATGTTCCTGGATAGGTAGAATCAACATAGTAAAAATGGCAATTCTACCAAAAGCAATCTACAGATCCAATGCACTGCCCATCAAAATCCCAATACAATATTTTATGAACATTGAAAGAACAATACTTAATTTCATTTGGAATAACAGGAAAGCCAGGATTGCCAAAACAATTTTGCTCAACAAAAGAACCTCAGGAGGCTTCACCATCCCTGACTTCAAGTTGTACTATAGAGCTACAGTAATAAAAAAACTGCCTGGTACTGGCATAAAACAGTCTTGTGGAACAATGGAATAGAATTGAGGATCTGGGCATTAACCCAAAAACCTATGAACACCTGATCTTCGACAAAGAGGCCCAAAATATTCAATGGAAAAAATGATAGTATATTTAACAAATGGTGTTGGCATAGCCGGTTGGTAGTGTGTAGAAAAATGCAAATAGATCCAACCCTGTCACCCTGCACAAAACTCAAATCCAAGTGGATCAAAGATCTCAACATAAATCCAGCCACTATGAACTTTATAGAAAAGAAAGTCGGAAATACCCTCCAACACATTGGCACAGGCAACCACTTCCTAAATATAACACCAGTGGCACAGACACTAAGAACAACAATCAATGAGTGGGACCTCCTGAAACTGAGAAGCTTCTGTAAAGCCAAAGACACTGTCAATAGGACAAAACGCCAGCCTACAGAATGGGAAAAGATTTTCACTAACTCTACAAGTGATAGAGGATTGATCTCTAAGATATATAAAGAACTCAAGAATGGAGACCAAAACCTTGAATAACCCAATCAAAAATTGGGGTTCAGAACTACAAAAGGAATTATCAGCAGAAGAATTATAAATGGCTGAAAGGCACTTGAAAAAGTGCTCAACATCTTTAGCCATCAAGGAAATGCAAATCAAAACAACTTTGAGATTCCACCTGACACCTGTCAGATTGGCTGAGATGATAGCCTATGCTGGAGACAGTGCGAAGCAAGGGGGAACACTCCTCCGTTGTTGCTGGGAGTGTAAGCTTGTTCAGCCACTCTGGAATGCAGTATGGTGGTTTCTCAGAAAACTGGGAATCAATCTCCCCAAGGATCCAGCAATACCACCTCTGGGTGTATACCCTAAAGATGCACTTTCACATTCCAAAGGCATTAGCTCAACTATGTTCATAGCAGTATTATTCATAATATCAAGAACCTGGAAGCAACCTAGATGCCCTTCAACTGAGGAATGGATTAACAAACTGTGGTACATCTACAAAATGGAGTACTATTCAGCAGTAAGAAACAATGATATTCTATAATTTGCAGGCAAATGGATGGATTTGGAGAATATCCTCTTGAGTAAGGTATCATAAACTCAGAAAGATAAGCATGGGATGTACTCACTCATTAGTGAACTTTAAACCATAAAAGCAAAAAGCAAAGCATGTCCAAGCTGCAAACCACAACCACTAAACTGCTTGGGATCTGAAACTCCATGGACTGACACCTTGAATCCCACTCCCCCTAGAGGAACTGTTAGTTTTTTGCACATGGCGCGTGAATGGAATCTCAACACTGGAGTACCACACTAGAGTTTATTAAAGTGGGGAGCAGAGATAGGGGCAGAAGGGAGCAGAGAGAGAGGAGAGGGGGAAAAGGGAAGAGGGGGTGGGCACTCATGTGAGCCATTTCGACACACCCAGCGGCATGATTGACAGGTACATTCCAGGTGAATACCAGCTTTGGAAATCCTTACAGGAACACCTGACTCAGTCTCGATGTTGGGAGGAGAAAACTGGATCTGCCAGGATTGGAGGCTGAACTGAGCAATATTGGGACCTTGGGACTTCCTGCCCATGCTGTGGAGGAAATGGGGAGATGTAGAGAAGAGAGCAAGAGAGCGTGACCTGAGGGTATGGGAGGGGGAAAAGACCTTGAATAAGGATATACATAGATAGGAAATGTGACTTTATTCATAATAAAATAAAAACAGGCACACATATTTAGAGTTACTGGTTTTTACTAGTCAGAGTTGCTACGTTCTGTAGAATCAATGCAAACACTATGTTTAGCCAATACCATGGTTCACATGAGAATTTAGCATTAGATATTGTTTCTTTTGAGACAGGGTTTTGAAGTAGTCATGCCTATCCTGGAACTTGCTACATAGACCAGGCAGGCCCCAAATTTTCAGAGAACTACCTGCCTCTGATTCACACTTATTGGCACTAAAAATGTGTATCAACATGCTGAGCTTAGAAAGCTAGTTTCTTGTGAGTTTCATGAACTGATTAAAAACAACATTGTTTTGCATATTTTTATTATATTATATTATATCTAGAGGTATCTTGTTCAAAATACAATTTAAGTATATTTGCTTAATACGTTTTTCACATGTGTTTTATCAAACATATTTTATTTGATATATTATATTTAGGTATTGCTGATTCATTAACATTGGGCTCACAGACAACAGCATTACATGTCATGATTGACTGACATTTCTCTAAGGCGATTAGTTTCTTGTAAGAGAAAAGACTTTTTGTATGATTATTTACATTTTGAACAATAAAATCAAGTAAAACACAAAGGTGTGGTATAGCCTGAACTGGAGGAGACATTTGTGTATAGGACAGGAGTTTAGTGCATTGCCTTGATTGAGCTCAGCTGGGAACTGCAGGTCAGCTTACTGCTTTGCTTAGGTCTATGATCCAGAATCCTTGTCTTTTGAGATAGAGTTTCGTATATCCATGACATGAAACTCACTATGTAGGCAAAGATTGCATTAAACTTCTTGTCTTCTCGTATTTACCTCCTTAGTGATGGGATTACAAATGTGCACCACCACATCTGGTACATGTGCTCCTAGAGATTGTGCATGCTAGGCAAGCACTCTACCAACTGAACCACACCCTAAGGTTTTTGTGTTTTTAATCACAGACTATCTCTTATAATTAGTATCTGGTTAACATTTTTAAAAGATGGAATATAGGGGATAGAGAGATGCTTCAGTGGTTAGCAGCACTTACTGCTTTTGCAGAGCACCTGGGTTCAGTTCCCAGCACCTACACAGGCTTCTCACAACTGCCCATAACTCTTAGATTAGATACCCTTTTCTGACCTATGTGGGCACCCACATGCATATTTGTGTGCGCCATGTGCACACACACAAAAGAAAAATAAGTCTTACAAATTTACAAATGCAGTAAAATAAAATTTTGCTTGTAGGTTCAATCTATTATCTTACTCCACTCTTTGCTTTCTTTTGCAGATGAACATTAAGTCACATGGTAACCACTAATTATGTCTTTAGTCCCCCCACACACACACCATCTTGTGTATTGTATTATCACTTACTTTTCAGCTCTTCCTGGACAAGGGAACAAATTCTTCTCTTGTTCATTCTTTTCAAAATGTCATGAACCACATTCCAAGCTAGGGCTCCAGGAAGGAATTCTATTAATAGATGAACTAGCTCTGCCCAGCTGATTTTGTTTAGCTGCTCCCAGGTGATGTCAAATAGTTCTGGAAAGAACTGTTCATCCTTCAATATCTTCTTGAAGATTTGTAGCTCCTTCTTGCTTAAACAACTCATGAACACCATGACCCCATTATCCCATGGGAAGGTGATGGAGTGAGGATGTCTCCAAGGTTGGAATGAAGAAAGATTGCTAGAGTTGGAAGAGGCACCAGGGAGCTGGAAAGAGCTTTGCTTCACCTCACTCATCCTTATGCAAGCTCAACAACACTTGTCTGCCAGTGATAAATACAAACTGAACAACAGAGAATGAGAAAGACCTGTGGAGACATGGCATGATCAGCAGAACAATCCCACCACCCTAAAGTCATCATAACTTTAACATTTCACAAAAATTCTTCCACATTCTTTTGAAATTACACTTTCTATCGCAGGCTTCTGGTGAAACTCATGGTCTTGCGCATTCTATACAAGCCCTCTATTGAGGTAGCTACACCCAAAAATCTTGATTCTTTATTATTTAAAAAATACTTATTTTGTTTTATGTCTTTGTATGTATGTATATGTGCCATGCATGTGGAATGCCCAAGGAGGCCAAAGTACAACCCCTGGAACTGGAGTTAGCAGCAGTTATGAGCCACCATGTTGGTGCTGGGAACTGAACCCACATTTTTTCAAGGGCTACAATTATTCTTAACTGCTGAGCCATCACTCCAGGTCCTAATCCTTTATTCTTTTTTTTTAAAACTTTATTTTATTTATTTGCCTTGGTGTTTGCCTGGAACTGGAACTACAGACAGTTGTTAGCTGCCATGTGGGTGCTGGGAATCGAACCCGGGTCCTCTGGAAGAGCAGACGGTGCTCTTAACCACTGAGCCATCTCTCCAGCCCCTAATCCTTTATTCTTAATTGTATAAAGAATGATATTAAATTTTCTCAGCTAACATTTTTAGTCTCATTTACTTTGATCAAAATATGTTCATTGTATAAAATCATAACATTTCATTCTGTCTTTCTCACTTTCATTGGTGTTTTCAAGAACTTCATTACTATCTCTCTTCTATATTCTTCCCAACTAATCTCCCTTCTGCTTACACATATAAAATAGGTTTAACATTTTTTAATTTTAATTTTACTTAGCACACAAAATAATGAGTTTCATCATGACCTTTGCATAAGGGTATATCATTGCTCTTAGCTACTTCCCAGCCAATTGCCTGCTCTTGTCCTTCCTCAGTTTTCCAAGTACTCCCCTCCAATAATCATCTTTCTGCTTTAATACCATACACATATTTTTTTCTTGAGGCTCTTTCCATAAAGCTCTGGATGGCTTTGAATTCACAGCAATCATCCTGGCCCAGTCTCCAGAGTACTGAGATTATAGGACCATGCCTGGCTTCATATATATCTTTAAATCTAGGTCCACATGTGAGAGGAATTACATATTGTGGAGTTTTTCTGTCTTCCATTTCCCTCTCCTGTTACACTCTCCTTCACAATAGTTCACCCTCTTGTGTCATGCCATCTATAGCTCTGTGGACTTCTATAATCTATCTACCTACCTACGTGTTTATCATCCCATATCTATCTATCATCACCTATCATCTGTGACTTATCATCTACATAGACATCATCTACCTCTACACTTCTATCATCTGTTATTTATCCATCAGTTTTGTATAATCTGTCTATTGTCTGACATTTGCATCAAGTATTTATCTATCAATCATCTATCAAGTATCTTTATCAACTATTACCTATCATTAATAAATCATTTATTTATCTACATATCACCTACCTACCCATTATCCATTTATTTATAATCAATCTATCATTTAGCTACATATCACCCATTATCTACATATCTTCCTATCTACTTCTCTATTATTATTATGTATGTAATTCATTTCTATAATTTTTATTTATCCACATCAATCTAGATCTATTTATCAACTATTACCTATTATCTATGTATATCTATATCCAGTGTCTTTCTATCCGTCATATATTATCTACCTATCTATCTAGAGTCTGCTTATGATAGAAAACATGGTATTTGAGATTCTGGTTTATTTCGGATTTATTTAACAAATCGTTCAAAACGGTTTTGACTTTCAGGTGGCAGCTGAGGGGCAAAAGCCACAGCTGAAGCCTGGCTAAGCCTCAGGGAGAACTAATGTCTTTCTTAATTAAGGAGGAATAGTGTCAGAAGGTGGTATGAAAGCCAACCTTTCTTGAGAAGCCTTTACTTCCTGCTCTGTGCCCAACTCCTCTCTGTCTATAGCATTTGATTTTTCTTAACAAATGTGCCAGTGGTTAACCTGGACCTCTGAGCATGAGAGAAGACGGCCCCTTTGGGATCTTTAGGGGTTTGCCAACTTTGGCCAGTCTTGGTGCCTAGGCTCTCAGAACTGGATTTAGCACATTATGTAAGAAACTGGGATATTTGGGAAGCTCAGTAAGGATTTTATTCATGAGAACTGTTGAGTCCAGAGCTGCCTCTCCAGTCTGTGCTTGGTATTTTCAATAGGGGCTAACTGAGTCATGCAAACTCTGTAAGTAGAACTAAAAATTGAGATGATGAGAAAAATTAGAACACTCACCCTGAAATGATCCAGACTTTTCAATAGGGGCTAACTGGGTCATGCAAACTCTGTAAGTAGAATTAAAAATTGAGATGATGAGAAAAATTAGAACACTCACCCTGAAATGATTCAGATCTTTAGGCTCCTTCGAGTGAAACACATCTTCTCAAGCAGACAGAACAAACCTTTGATGGCTCCTCCCCAATCCCTTTATAGGGGTAGAACAGATGGTAAGCACTTAAAATATCCCACATCCCCACCACCCCACCAAGTTAATTGTCTTCAAGGCTTGCTCTTACAGGTGCGTCCAATGGGATCAGCACGACTTTCCCCCAAGCACTTATGCAGCAGAAGAAGCTTCACAGGGTTACCTACTTGGAGAGCTTCAACTACCCAGGAGGCAGTCCTTTCCCCTCTCACTTGTTCCCTTCCTCTTCCTCCCTAGTCCTCCGTCTCCTGTCTTTGTCTCTTATTCCTCGTCCTCATCCTCCACCCACCAGCCTGTCCCTCTGGGACAAATATATCTCCTTTGTGCTGAGAGCTTGGTCTTGGGGGTCCTGAGTCAACACTTTTGCTTTCACCTGGGATGTCTTCACTCCCCAGCACTGTTCTCCATGCCTTGACCAGTTTTTTGTCTGAGTGTCAGGCTTCTGAACTCACATTCTCCTGTTTTCAAACCATGCACTAACCACTGAGATGTCACCCTGGTCCCTGCCCCCCCCCCATTTTTATTGATCTCTGCTTTGGGTGGGTTAGAACTTGTTAAAAGAGACATTACTGCTTCCCATCAGGACATCTGCCTGTTCTTTCATTTCCCACTTTAATCGTCTAATAATCTAATTTTCTTAGGTTGCCCTGGAAGATGTATATTTTAAATGTGTTTGTGTTTATGTGTGTGTGTGTGTGTTACAAGTTTAATGCCCACAGAGGCCAGAGGATGACATCAGATCCATGAAATTGGAGATACAGGCAATTGTGAAACTCTTGATGTGGCTGCTGGGAATTGAACCCCTTTCATCTCTCAGCAAGTGGCTGAGTCATTTCTCCAGCCAAATTTGGGTGTGTCTGTAACTGACTCAACTTTATCAACTTCATTTATCTCTTCAGTTACCTAGGGAGACTCACATATCATAAGTTTGCAGGGCTTTAAACTGCAGTGATATGTAAAATGCCACATATTAGAAATAACCTAATCACTTTGGAAAACAAAGATGAAAATAATCAAGTATCTGTATTCACCTACATTCTACATGTCAGGTTAAATAAAAAATAAGGGTTAGTAAATATATCAACATTTTCCTCTTTGTTAGGTCTTTAAATATTTTGTACAAGGTAGTTTGATCATATTTATGTCTCCACCAATTCCTCCCAGATCCAGCTCTCCCTTCCCCCACTGTTGTGAAGTAGTTTCCTCTGAGGCTAAAACCTGCCATCTCAGAGACACAGGATGTGAAAAGTGAGGTAAAAACAGCAGGATATTTTAGGGCAGGATTTTTACAAGGAAGTCAAACAAAGGGAGTGTTCTAAGAGGAGCTGAAACCACTCCACCCAGTAGGAGTTCCTTAAGATAGGGAGTCAATAATTCAAAATCGTTCCAGGAAGTCCCTGAAACTGACCAGATTCATTAGGCCCCTCCCCAGGGAAGAGTAAACAATAAATAAAGAGTGAAGTACAAAACAGCTGGCTGACTGGAACTCTCTTCAACCTACTGAGCTGCCTTCAGGCTGTGCTGTGCACCCCAAGTTCTCAGCTTTTTTTTTCTTTAGCCTTTTTTCATTTAAAAGTTTTTTTTACAGACCAACCACAGTTCCCCTTCTTTCCCTTCCCTCTTCCAATCACCTCCCAGCTTCCCCCTACCCCACTCCACCCCACCATCCACTCCTCAAAGAGAATAAAGCCTCTAATAGTGAGTCAACAGTCTGGGATAGCACGTTGAAGCAGGACCACACCCCTCCCCTGTATCAAGGCTGAGCAAGGCATCCCTCTATAGGGACCTGGCTCCAAAAACCCAGTTCATGCACTAGGGATAAATCCTGGTGGGTTCTCAGCTTTTGGAGCTGTCACCCATGCTGGGCAGGGTTTTATGAGGTTGCAGACTTTGAGTCATTTCTGCTCCTCTTAAGTAACCTCAATAAATCTCACTAGTTCACCAATGTTGGACTCTGGCGATATATACTTTATTCTATTGTTGGTTCCCTATCTGGAGTAAATAGGACATGTTTATGTCTCTTTAGAAATAGTATCACACACTTTGCCACTAAACTTGGTGCTTAATATTTTGAATATCATGAAGTACAATTTGTGCTGCCCACATATACTCTGATGTTTGGTCTTCTGCTGGAATATGGCAGCCTTGCCAGTGGCCACACCCTTGAAAGCAACTCTCCCTCAGGAGTTATCAGTTACCAATAACTATTTAGTTAGAGATGGGATTTCATAACTATCTCCCCAAAGTTGGGATTTTGTTTGAGACAGGGTCTCATGTAGCCTAGGCTAGCCTTAAAGTCAAGGATAACATTGAACTCTTGAGCTGTGTGCCTCTACTTTCAGAGGACTGGGTTCACAGATGTGTGATACCATAACTGGTCACACAAACATACTTTGTGTACATTTATTTTGTGTGTCTGTGTGTGGCCAGAGGGTTACTTTGGGGAGTCAGTTTTTTCCATTCACTATGATGGTTTTAGAGATAGAGCTGAGGTTATTCATCCCTGTTGGCAAAAACATTTCCCAACTAAGCCATCTCACCAATCTCATATTAACATTTTAAAGCATCACAAAATGGTACTATATATATATGTATATATATTTCATACTTTTGCTTTACTCTGGCCACACAGATATAGTTACATGTGCATGTGCATATACACATTTAAATGTGTTGCCTGTTTTTTCCCCACTCAATCTGTGCTAATAGGCATGTGCAAGTAGCTACAGAACCAGACTAACAACTTGAAAATATAGTATCCTCTACATAGCTGAAAAAAAAAATCCTTCAATGTTCTCAGTCATTGAAAGACTTGGTTAAGTATATGTGAATGATGCTGTAAGATCATCTGCTTGCCTTATGATAGGGTTACTTAGGAAGAGGGGAATAAGATAAAGTGTGATTGAAAAGAGCATTTGCCTTTATTTGTAGTATTAATTAGATGAACGAGTGATTTCTATAAAAAAGTGCTTTTCACATGCAAAAGATCCGTGTAAACTCACATCAGACCAAATCCTAGAATGGAGAGCAAGTTGGGCATGGAGCTCTATTTCCCTGGCCTGCAGGATCTTCAGCGTGGACTTAGACCTGGGAAGGAAGCAAATGGAAGGCAGGAACACGAAAAAATGGAAGGACAAGACAAATCTCTCTGCTCAAGTCCTCCTCCATGCTTTATTTTTACAGCCAATATTTATACAGAATCTCTGCCATGCAGGTAGCTGGGAGAAAAGGGGGTGGGAAATACAAAAGAATGTGGCAGACCTGTGAGGGAGAGTAGCAGACAGGGTAGAATTAGTATGGAAATCTATCCGTTATTGGTTGAGGGTCTGAAGGATGTCACCTGCTGAGCTGAGAGAGCTACAGGAGAAGGCTGGAGGATGTCACCTGCTGAGCTGAGAGAGTCAAGCCAGACTATCAGGAGTCATGGTTAAGCTAAAGACAATATGGAAATGTAGCCTTCTGGCAAATGACTGCTGGCTAGCTATAGGAGCTAAAAAAATAAGTTGACTTTGGCTCCCAATATTTCCTCCCTTACAATTATTTTTTGAGGCAAATCAGTTATCATATGAGTTATCATATGAGTGGACATTAACCAAGAGGAAGGGAACAGAGACCTGATCCTCCAAGCTTTTTTCCTGCTCAGCAGAAGGAATCTTCTACGGCTTGGCGAAAAGAAACTTCCTTTCCACATGGCAAATGTCCTTTTTAGGAGGAGAGGGGCTAGGTTATTAATATTAATACATTTGGACATGAACCTCTATGCAATCAGGTTTGTTCCTCATGAGATTCAGAGACAGAATACATGGTCCTCTACTTGCAGTGCTTTGCCTCACACCCTCACTCGGTACCCAAGCTTGCTTGTAAGCAAGCCTGCATAGTTCTGAATACTATGCAGTTCCCGGAGGAATCTCATCACCTGAGGGTTTCTCAAACCCTTGGTCTGTAAAGTAACAGACCTGTATGGATATGGAGGTCAGGGAGTCTACCTGTTGGTAGTGAGCCTGTTAAATGCCTATGGCTCAAAAGCCAATAAAGTAAAAATCTTATAAAGTGTTCTAAAAGGGAAGGTTGAAGTGTGGTTACCCAAAGGAGATGGAAAACCAGCTTTTAAACCATCCTTCCTCTTGCTCTCTTTGCTTTTTCCTATGCTCCAATCCTTCTCTAACCTCACTGTACTTTCTCTAATAAAAAGTGTCTAGAGGGTAGGTTAGCACACAGTAAGAAGAAAGCATACATCTGAAGGATAATTCCTGTCTGCCAAAGAACAGAGCCATACTCTGGCAAAGGAAAGAGCAGCTTCAAGGTCTGAGAAAGATTTGCAAGACAAGACAAGAACTGTTGATTTGGTTTCTGCTGAGAGGGCAGGGTGGCTGCTCCTCTGCTCTCCACTCTGAGCTGTCAGCTTCAGTCAGCAGGAGGTCCTTGACTCTGTCCCAAGGAGACACTGCAGTCTAGGAGTATTCCAGGTGTGGGTCATCTGCATCTGTGGAAGTCTGCATCCTGTGGAAAAAACACAAACATACCCTCTTGCCCACACCAGAACTGGGTCTGGTCTAACTTAAATGTCACCTGAGGTAAGGCCACGTTGCTAAGCCTCCAGTATCTATCAGCTGCAGTAAGTGACTGAGAATCCACAGTTAAAACATTTAAAATATAAATAATGAAGGATAAATGGTCTTTGGGCGTGGGTGCATTCACTCCCTTCTTAGTTTTAAGACAAACTTTAAGAGAGCAATGAGAGTTGCTTCCACAATTGTCAGACCCATAAAAATTGTAAAAAATGTCAGTCTTCAGCATAAAATTTGGTAAAACTTAATCCCATTACTCAATTTCATTACTTTTGGAAACTCTATAAGCAACGTCTTTTAACATCCTTAGTCTTTTCCCCAGAATGTGCAGAGGCAAAAAGTTAAGATGAAAACAAGTATCAACAGAAACATGGCCATAGGCCATCCTTCCAAAGGAGGGAATATGAGTAACATCTATCTGCCAAATATGATTAGGAGCAAAATGCTCCGAGGATTCATTCTAAGCTAGTTTACTGACAGAAATTCTGTACACAAAGGATACTGTTTGACTATTTGAATGGTTTGGTCCTTTGTGATCTTGAAATGAAATTTCAAAGATCCAGCATTAAGATGAAATCTCTGATGGACTTAAAATACATTATTAAATGCATTAAACATAACATATGTTGATTCAGTAAACTGATCAGCATGGGCACTGCCTTCACTAGGAAGGTCAGAGTGAGCCTGTAAATATCCCACATATAGTAGCTGAGTTCTGTCCCACAAAAGCCTATATCTTTAATAAAAGCTGACATACTTTACTCACAGGTGCAATATAACTAGCTGTTTCTAAAGGGATCTGTGCCACATATTGACTATCAGTGAACAGATTAGATAGTTTAAGAGAATATGTATTAAGGCTAGCTGTACAGCTAGAAACTATGTCACTTGAGCTGATTTGGCTGCTATGATTTGCACATCTGTAAGCGGTGGAGAGACCACCATTGCACAGCATTTTCTAGCATTCTTTAAAAATTGTAGTGAAATAACTCTGAAAAAACATACTGAATGAACCTTTAAAAAGTCAATCAATTTTGGAGAAAGGATAGTGATTATTAAAATCGCACATTTTGAAAAAGTACATTCTAAATTAGTGGCTTGTACCCACGAATGTCGCGAATATCCAGAGTCAATGCTTCTCAGAAACCTGCTATGTGGCCTGGAGCCTGGCCTTCATTCTTATGCTAAAAACCATGGCTGCCTAGGCCTCTAGAGCCTAAGGCGGGTTAAACTGAAGGCTCCTGCTGTGATTGAGCCTTGAAGCCTAGGGCTTGGTAGTAAGGCTGAAATGGAGGTTTCTAATAGCATAAGGTGTTAAAACTTTATACTGTATGATACTAAATGTTTGTAAGTTAAACTTAAATCTTTATGGAATTACATTTAATAAAGCCAGGCAATAGGACAGAACAACTTAGCAAGGCAATATTTATAAGAGATTGTAACTAAACCACATTAATGGTACAGTAGCAAAATTCTAAATAAAAGTTAAGAGATATGATATTGTTAGAGTCGGCGCCAAAACAGAGAGCTTCACTCCGATATTGGGTCACACAGAAGCTTTATTAAGCATGAGCTCGCGGGTCACCAGTACGAAAAATGACTGACGACCGTGATTCCAAGGCTCGAATGCCTTTTATGGGGAAGTTCTACCAGGGTGGGGGAGCAGGGTCATTCAAGGTGCAGCCATCTGGTCGGGCTAGATGTCTCTGTGGTTTTTCTCAGAATCTGGGTGGGTAAACGAATTCCGGGTTATCTAGGGTACATCAGGTATTTTGTAAGCACAGCAGGCTAACTTCCTGATATAGGGCGTGGGAGCAGGGTGCAGTATTTTTCTACAATTAGCAGAGCTGGTGTGGGGAGGTCTCCTTGTTTCTCTTACAATGACCTTTCATTCCCTCCTCTTTCTTGTGCCGACCTTTAATCCTAAAGGTCATCATCAGATATCGGCTGGTATTGTTGTCTCAGGACCATCATCTTAACCCCATTCACCTGGGATCATACAAAAGCCGAGATTCGTTTGAGGACACACGGCCCAATCATGAGGACAAGAATTAACACAATAAGTGGTCCTGTGAGGGCTGACAGTAATGTAGTCAGCCATGGGGATTGATTATACCAACCCTCAAACCAGCTTTGAGAGCCTCGTAAGCTCTTTTCTCTGGCATCTAATCTTTCCCTAAGTTTTGTCATTGATTCTCTCACTACACCCGTATGGTCTGTGTAGAAGCAACAGTTCTCCTTTAGGGCAGCACACAAACCACCTTCTTTTAAAAACAGCAAGTCTAATCCTCGTCTATTCTGCAGGACCACCTCTGATAGCGAGGTTAAAGATTTTTCCAGGGCAGTAACAGAGGTCTCGATTGCCCGTAGGTCTTGTTGGACTGCCACTTCTAGAATCCCCAATTGTCTAGGACCTTCAATTAGTGCTGCTGCTCCGGTTCCCACTCCGGCTAACACCCCTGCTCCTAGCAGCACAGCTAAGGTGATACTGATAGGTTCTCTGGGAAACCGAGTCCTGTCTACAAAATGCTCCTCAAACTCTCCAGCTGGGTAGTAGACTAGCCTTGGATAGATCCGGACAAGGACACAAAAATCTCTGGACTGGTTGAAAATAGCAACTGAGACACATGGGGTGAGCCCGGTGTTACATGCCCAATAGAGACCGGGTGCCAGGACAAGGAAGAGAGACCCGTTAGTGGTTGTTATGTTTTCTATTCGGGCACAGAGACTACTTTCCGCGGCAGTGGGGTGTCCCAGACAAGTTCCTGAGCCAGTCACTTCAGGTAAGGTTAACATGTGCTTTGTTCCCCAGTTACAGTTAGTCGAAGTATTGTAAGTGAAGCTTCCATTTATAGCTATCCCCTCATAGTAAGGGGGGCTGGCCTGGAGACAAATCCAGCAAGATTTAGTTAACTCTGGGTTGGTCTGATTTAAAACAAGAAACCCCCCTCTTACTAGATTTAGCAGCCTTTGCCCAGTCCCTGGTTCTGGTTCTGTGGGTGCTTTCAGACTAACTCCTTGGCCGGGGGTGGTATTCTCTGTTTTTGGCAAGGGCCTAATTTTGACAGTTTTCTTTGTTGGAGGCTTCTGCTCAGGGAGCATGGGGTTGGGGCCCATAGGTAGAGAGGCGGGACTTCCTACTCTTAATCTAATCTTAAAAACAGTTCCTCTATCTTTTCCTGACAGATACCACCGTAGGCCCCAATTCCTCCCCATCGTCCACTCTCTATTATTGCGACCCTGGGGGGTAAAGGACATATTGAGGGGTAAGGACAGCCCTGGGACCTGGTTACTCCAGCCATGGGAATGATAACAGGTACGCCTGCCTGAGTCTGGCTGAGTGTAGCCTCGGTTGACTGTTATTAGGTCCCAGGATGAGGAGGGCTTCCAATATGCCGCCCCCGTTGTTTCACAGCCCCACTGTTGGCAAAAGAATTCCTCATATCCGCCGCACCGGGCGGCGAGGGCCCGGTCCCTACCTCCCTGAGGACAGATATAGAACTCCGATTGTGCCAATCTGCATCGGGCTGTAGGGCTACTACACCCGGGGGCAGTCATTTGTTGGGGTCGGGTTCCGTGGTAAGATTGATTGAGTTGGGTAGGCTCAACAACGGGTATGTCCCACGAGTCTAGTCCAGCAGCCAGCTGGCAAAAGTCGGGGGTGAGGCTGGGCCACCAGGAGTAGGGTGCATGGGTTCCCGTGATCTCCCAGGCTACTTCTCCTGTTTGGGATATGACTTGCCAGGTTTGGGATACTGGTTGATGTGGGTTACTTGCGGTCACATTGGTGATGAATCCGAAGTTTAAGAGGATTGTCAGTCCTTTCCACAGTTCAGGAGTCATCTGGCACTTGGGCAGGTTTGAGGTGGGAGGCATGGATTCAGGCAGCAATCCCGTCCACTTTGACTGCCGTTGGTGTAGTCAGCAGGACCTGGTATAGTCCCTTCCACCGGGGTTCCAAAGTCTGATGCTGGTGTCTGCGGACGTACACGAAGTCCCCTAGGTGGAACTGGTGTGCAGCGTTGTCCCCACTGGGTTGGTATGTAGCGGACAGCTGCTTCCACAGAGTGTGTTGGACAGCCACTAGGGCCCACAGCCTATCAGACAGGGGAGAGGTCATGATTTCTCCTTGCTGGAGGGTTAGATCCTTAACTGGGGGTGCACACCCAAAGAGTAATTCAAAGGGGGTAAGGCCTGTGAGGGAAGGTGTGTTCCTAGCCCTAAAGAGGACGTAAGGTAGGAGCATTGTCCAATCTCTAGAGCCAGTCTCCATGGTCAATTTAGTTAAGCCAGTCTCTTTCATTGTTCTATTCATCCTTTCTACCTGTCCTGAGCTCTGGGGTCTATAGGCACAATGCAACTTCCAATAAATCCCCAGTACCTTTGCAAGTCCCTGACTTACCTGGGCCACAAATGCCAGTCCGTTATCTGACCCTATTACCTGCAGCAACCTGAACCGAGGGAAGATATCTTCCAGGATCTTCTGGGCAACAACCATCGCAGTTTCTCTCTTGGTGGGGAAGGCTTCTACCCATCCTGTAAAGGTATCTATAAACACTAGTAGGTGCCTTAGGCCATACCTAGCTGGCTTTACCTCAGTGAAGTCCACTTCCCAATGTTGGCAAGGTTGAGTTCCTCGCAACCTTTTCCCAGGGGTCAACCGCCCAGGGTACGCATTAACCTGCTGGCAGGCCCGGCAGGAGGCCACCACTTCCTCAGCCATTTACCTTTTTTCGGATGGGGAGTGGGCTTTATTTTCTGCAGTCAACTGTATTAATTTTCTACTGCCCAAATGGGTCAGTTTGTGGATCCTTTCCAGAGTGTCCTTCAGAGGTTCCAAGGGTAGAGGTTCTTCTGGAGCTGACTCCTCCGGAGTCGATGCATGAATGGTTAGGCTCCTTGAGTCTCGGAGAGCAGTTTCCTTCGCTTCCCGATCGGCCTTCCTGTTTCCTACTGCCACTGGGGAGTCCCCTTTTTGGTGTCCAGGGCAGTGTACGATGGCCAGCTCGTGGGGCAGCATCACAGCGTCTAGTAGCGCTTCAATTTCTTTCTTATTTTTAATTTCTTTTCCCACTGATGTTAGTAGTCCTCTTTCTCGGTATATGGCCCCATGCACATGAGCTGTCACAAACGCATATCGGCTGTCAGTGTAGATTGTGGCTCATTTTCCTGCTGCCATGGTGAAAGCTTGTGTGAGCGTGATCAGTTCTGCCTTCTGGGACGAGGTCCCTTCCGGGAGGCTGCTGGACCAGATAACTCTGTTCTTATCTACCACTGCTGCTCCTGCTCTCCTCTGACCTTCACTTAGGAAGCTGCTGCCATCTGTGTACCATATCAGGTCGGAGTGGGCCAGTGGTTGGTCTCTTAGATCCTTCTGGACTCCCGTCTCCTCAGCTAGGATGGCGCTGCAGTCGTGGATCGGCGCAGTTTCACCTTATCCTGGGGAGATGGGGAGCAGGGTGGCTGGGTTCAGGAGAGATGGGGGCCCAAAGGTAATGCAGTCTCGATCTAGTAGCGTCGTCTGGTAGTAGGTGGCCCGGGCATTGCTCAGCCACCACTCAGGCGGCTGGCGGACAATACTCTCTAGCGCGTGAGGGGCTATGATGGTCAGGTGTTGCCCCAGAGTCAATTTGTCCGCGTCTCTCATGTGGGCTACCCTCTAGCCACTGGGTCAAGTCTTTTGGATAGGTAGGCGATGGGCCTCTTTCAGGGGCCGAGGGCTTGTGCTAATATGCCAACCGCCACCCCCCCTTTTTCATGGAGGTACAGGGTGAAGGGCTTACTCATATCAGGGAGAGTGAGGGCAGAAGCCGATAGGAGTGCCCTCTTCAATGTCTCGAATGCTGCCTGGTGTTCTCTTTGCCAGACAAAGGGGTTCTTTTCCTTGATTAGGGGAGAAAACGGTCGGTTATGGCGGTGAACCCTGGTATCCATAGACGACAGAACCCTGCCGCACCTAGGAATTCTCGTAGTTGACGGTGATCTGATGGGGTCGGGATGTTGGCCATCGTCTTCTTTCGGGTGTCCGTCAGCCATCTTTTTCCCCCTTCAAGAGAGTAGCCAAGAGAGGTGACCCTGTTCTGGCAAATCTGCACCTTTTTGGTGGATGCTTGGTACCCCAATTTGGTCACGGTACCCAGCAGTTTCTCAGTTCCCTGCCTACAGGCATCTCGATTGTCAGTTGCCAGTAGGAGGTCATCGACATATTGGAGGAGAGAGACCTCAAGGGTTGTCTCCCAGAACTCCCGGAGGTCCCAATGTAGGGCCTCATCAAAGATAGTTGGAGAGTTCTAGAATCCCTGGGGGAGCCTGGTCCAGGTTAACTGTCCTGTTCTCCCCTTCTTGGGATCCAACCATTCAAAAGCAAAAAGTTTCTGAGAGTCCGGGTGGAGAGGCAGGCAGAAGAAAGCATCCTTCAAATCTAAAACTGTGTACCAGTTACATTCTGGGGGCAGCGTACTTAGGAGGTTGTAAGGGTTGGGCACTGTGGGATGTATGTCCATTACCTAAGCATTTACCTCCCGCAGGTCTTGGACGGGCCTATAGTCATTAGTTCCTGGCTTCTTTACCGGTAGGAGCAGAGTGTTCCAGTCCGATTGGCATGGTTTTAGTATGCCAAGCTCTAGAAATCTTTCTATATGGGGTTTAATGCCCTTGCTGGCCTCTCAGCTGAGGAGGTACTGCCTTACCCGGAGGGAACAGCTATGGGTTTTAAGGTGACCACAACGGGTTGTTGTTCTACCACCAGTCCAAGTCCTCCAGTCTCCACCCAGGCCTCCGGGAACCTACGGGTCCATTTTTCATTGTCCAATTTCATGGCTTGCTGAGCTGCGGGGAGGGTGGTCCCATACAGCCGATACTCTTCTGCTGCCAGGAGTTCTAAGGTGAGGAGGCAAAGGTCTCTAACCATGGGATGAACAAACTTCAACTCAGGCCCTTGGGCAGTGAAAGTTATTTGGGCTCCTAATTTTGTCAGGATATCTCTACCCAAGAGAGGCACAGGGCAGTCGGGGAGGACCAAAAAGGAGTGCTGTACAGTGCCTTTCCCCAGGTTGACAGTTCTCTGGGTGGTCCAGGATCTTTCTTTACTCCCATTGGCCCCTTGGACTAGAGACTTACGGGAGGATAGGGGCCCAAGAGGTTGTTGTATTGCTGAGAAAATGGCCCCTGTGTCTATTTCAAAGTCAACTGGGGTCCCCTCCACTTCAAAGGTTACCTGGAGCTCGGGGAGGGGGTCCGAACCCTGACCTCCTCAGTCCCCAAGGGCTAGAACCGGCCGGCCTCGCCCTCTTTGCTTCTTCGGGCATTCTCGAGCCCAGTGGCCCTCCTCTTTGCAGTGTGCGCATTGGTTGGGTTTCAAGGGTGGGCGACCCCCTCCTCTCCCTCAGGGCCCTGAATTGTCCCGTACTGCCACTGCAAGGATCCATGATAAATCTCCATTTCGCCGCCTCTCTCTTTGTTTTTCCTTCTCTTCTCTTCTCTTTCCCTCTCCAACCTGGCTTCTTTTTCCTTCATGGTTTTCCTTTTATAAAAGACCTTCTCTGCCTCCCTGACAAAATCTCTCAAACTCAGTCCTTGCAAACCATCTAGCCTCTGTAGTTTGCGTCTTATGTCTGCGGCTGACTGCCCTATAAAAGCCATAGCTACTGCCCCCTTCTGCTCTTCTGATTGAGGATCAAAGGGTGTATATCTCCTATATGCTTCCATGAGTCTTTCAAGGAATGTGGAGGGGGTCTCGTTAGGCCCTTAAAGAAACTCACCTACCTTGGCCAAATTAGTGGGCCTTCTGGCCACTGCATGGAGACCCGCCATTAGAGTCTGGCGATAGAGGGACAGATGCTCCCTACCTCCTGGGGTGTTAGGGTCCCAGGTTGGTCATCCCAATGGAAAGCGCTCATTAATCAGGTTGGGGAGCTGTGTTGGTTGTCCATCTGGTCCGGGGACCAGTTGCCTGGCTTCCAAGAGGATGCGCTTCCTTTCTTCAGTGTTAAAGAGGATCCCTAGGAGTTACTGGCAGTCATCCCAAGTTGGTTGGTGGGAGAACATGATGGAGTCTAAGAGACCTGTTAATCTGGTGGGGTCTTCAGAAAATGGAGGATTATTATTTTTCCAGTTATATAAGATAGAGGAGGAAAAGGGCCAGTATTGGAGAGCAGGCATGTCTCTCCCCCCACCCCCTGCCCCATCATCAACGGCTCCCCCGATGGGGCGCAAAGGCAATGTGACAGCTGGAGGGGCCTCCTCTGGAGGCCTTGCTCTCCTCTGGCGAGTTCCTTGTGCTGGGCCTGATGGGGAGACCAGGACAGACCCAGATCCAGTCTCCACCTGCGGTCACGACTCGGGCCGATAGGGAGGCGGAAGGTCTAAATCAAATGAAATGAGGTCATTCTGAGATTCAGGTAGGGGAGGTTGAGGAGGAGATGGAGTCGGTTGGGAGGGTTTTGCTGTGGGAATCGGGGCAGAAGTAAGGGAAGGTGCAGAAGGAACAGTCAGGAAAGGCCGGACCCACTTAGGAGGGTCAGTCACCAAGTCCTCCCATACCCAAATGTAGGCCTGTTGGTCCGGGTGTCCATGCAAACCTGGAATGAAAATCTTTTGTTTTACTGCCCTAATTATGTTAAGGTCAAAGGTACCATCTACTGGCCACTCAACTCCGAAGGTGGGCCACTCAGACGAACAGAAAATCTGCCACTTTCCTTTCTTCACCCGGACTGCCAGATTCGAAGCGCGGTCCGTCACTTCCGACCAGTGAGAGAGGGTTAGGGACAAAGGGGTGGAGGCCGACTGCCCCATTTTAAACAGATAGAAACAGACACAGAAGGACACAAAAATCGAGACACAACACACAAACAAGACAAGCCGGCAAAATGGTGGAGAAAATGAAACCAAAAGACGGCCTGAAAAATTTCCTAGGCAAGAGGGAACCAGACGGGGCCCCTATCTCAGGGTCCCCACAATCCAGAGCATCCTTCAGAGCTGCAGCCTGTGGGTTCAGGACACGTCTGTCCCCCACCGTCCGAGGGTCCTCAAGGGCCACCCGAACAGCTACTTCCCCGCCGACTCACCACCGTCCTTACCGATCTTGGTGGGACCTCCAAATGTTAGAGTCCGGCGCCAAAACAGAGAGCTTCACTCCGATATCAGGTCACATAGAAGCTTTATTAAGCATGAGCTCGCGGGTCACCAGTATGAAAAGTGACTGGCGACCCTGATTCCAAGGCTCACAGGCCTTTTATGGGGCAGTTTTACCAGGGTAGGGGAGCGGGGTCATTCAAGGTACAGCCATCTGGTCGGGCCAGATGTCTCTGTGGTTTTTCTCGGAATCTGGGTGGGTAAACCAATTCTGGGTTATCTAGGGTACATCAGGTATTTTGCAAGCACAGCGGGCTAACTTCCTGATATAGGGCGTAGGAGCAGGGTGCAGTATTTTTCTACAATTAGCAGAGCCGGTGGGCGGAGGTCTCCTTGTTTCTCTTACAATGGCCTTTCAGTATAACATGCCTACTGTCCTGGCTACACCAGGAACTAAAGGCCAGAATACAGCCTTTTTAGAAAACATTGGCAGTTTCTCAAGAATATAAGAAACATAAACTGCCACATGACTCTTCAATCTCACTTCTTGGAATCTAGCCAAGATAAATAAAAATATCTACTCCCCTATTACAGATTCATAAACAAAATGCAATATATAGTTCATGCAGTAGCATTTAGAAATAATAAAGGAGAAAATACTAACACATGCTACATAAATGAACATCAAAACATTATGCTGAGAAAAGCTAGATATAATGCAGGCTTCTCTGTGTAGCCTTGGCTACAGAGATCTGTCTATCTCTATCTCCCGAGTGTTGGGAGGCAACTGGATTCTTGATCAAAACTTTTCATGCTCTTACTACCTTCATACTCTTTTAAGAGTTAACTTAAAGACACCATCAGCATTTCACCTGTATCAGACCTGTCCTCTCAGGCCAAGAAGTATAAAAAGCACAATACATTAACGCTGTAAAAGTTCCTTAACACTATGATTCAAATACAAAAGCATGCTTGCTTCTGTGAGGAAAAAATTACTTTGTCTTTAGTCCTAATTTTCCATGTTTAGAGGATTTTTAAAATCCTGGTAGAATAAGTAAGAGATCCTTATTCAATGCCTCCCTCCTTAATAACTACCTACATATCTGGGAAATTATTATACATTCTCAAAACGTCATTCACTAAATTCCAATAAGAAAATACCTAAACAGGCCCAAAAGCATTATAATCCTGGAGACAATTACCTACTTTTCCCCATCTTTCACATCAATTGTCCCCTCCTGTGGAAACCAGGGGCAGACATCACCAATAAATTCAAAAAACCTCTAAAGATCCTCTTTCTTTCTTTACTTCCTTCTTTCTTTCTTTTTCTTTTAACCCTGGTTCTTTGTGTTTGAAGAGCTTCCTTAAACCCTGACAAGAACAACTCGTGCTTGCCTAATGCCTGTCCCATGGTGAATCACTTACCTGCGTCTTCACCTGTGAAAGACAGAAAAAACTCACAGGCTGGGTATTTCCCGCGGCGGTCACAGTGCAGGATCTTCACTCACGTCGATCCGTGGTGATCCAATGTCTGATTGATGGCTGTCCTAATGGCGAAATGTTTGCTCCATCCCATGGATCCGGACATGCTGGGCGCCAATTTTTCCTGGCCTGCAGGGTCTTCAGCGTGGACCTAGACATGGGAAGGAAGCAAATGGAAGGCAGGAACACGAAAGAATGGAAGGACAAGACAAATTTCTCTGTTCAAGTCCTCCTCCATGCTTTATTTTTACAGCCAATATTTATACAGAATCTCTGCCATGCAGGTAGCTGGGAGAAAAGGGGGGTCGGAAATACAAGAGAATGTGGCAAGCCTTTGAGGGAGAGTAACAGACAGGGTAGAATTAGTATGGAAATCTATCTGTTGAGGGTCTAAAGGATGTCACCTGCTGAGCTGAGAGAGTCAAGCCAGACTATCAGGAGTCATGGTTAAGCTAAAGACAATAGGGAAATGTAGCCTTCTGGCAAAGGACTGCTGGATAGCTATAGGAGCTAAAAAATAAGTTAACTTTGGCTCCCAACAGCTCTAGCCTCGCTGAGTTGCTCTGTTAGCTGCAGTGTTCTTTAAGAGTGTAGCCTCTAGTCATAAGAACACATATCTAAGAACACTCACACAACACCAATGGGAAAGTTGGGGGATGGCACAAATTTGTGTAGAAAGGAGAAGAGGAATGGATCTGGGAAGAGTCAGAAGAGAGAGGGAGAATATGATCAAAACACAACATATGAGATCCCCACACCAGAAGAAGGCACCAGATCTTATTATAGATGGTTGTAAACCACCATGTTGTTGCTGGGAATTGAACTCAGGATCTCTGGGAATACAGTCAGTGTTCTTAGCCTCTGAGCAGACATCCTTAAAGAATTAATAAAACTGTACAAGTGTGCCTTTTAAATGTATTTTGTTCAGAAAGAGAAGAGGAAAAAGTCCTAATTAGATTCCAAGCAGGACTAACAGATCATTTCAAACCATCTTTTTTCAAGCCCTCATTATGGCCTTCATCTTTCTAAGATAGATGAGAGGTTAGAGACAGCTCATCAGTTAAACTCACAACACTACTTGTGGTGGTTTGAAAAAAAAAATGGCCCTCAAAGGGAGTGGTGTTGCACTATCAGGTATGGTTTTGTTGGAAGAACTGTCACCATAGAGGCAGGCTTTGAGGTCTCACATATGCCTAAGCCACACCTAGTGAAATAGACCACTTCCTGATACCACACAAAATATGGAACTCTCAGCTACCTCTCCAGCACCATGTAGCTTGAATGCTGCCAAGTCCCACCATAATGATAATGGACTAAACCCTGAACTGTAAGCCAGTCACCCCAATTAAATGTTTTCCTTTATAAGAGTTGCTGTGGTCATGGTGTCTCTTCACAGTAATAGAAACCCTAACTTAGACATTGCTTCTACAGGAGACATAAGTTCAGTCCATAGCACCCATGATGGACAGCTCATAACTGCCTGCAACTCCACACATATAAACATAAGCACATACAACTAAGAAAACAAACACTTGCATATTTCAAATTCAGCTCTCAACCTGTTTTGCAATTTTTATTGCAACACACACAAATATTTGTAAAAAAAAAAAAAAAACAAAACAAAAAAACAAAAAGCTATGTATGCATTAGCATTTGAAACTAGAAATCAGTAGATCTGGAAAATACCTAAGTTGTTAATAAATACAAAGCACAAACATCAGTTTTCATTATCTCCATTAACTGAGTGTCTGGTCTACGCCTTCTGCTAAAGGTTTCTCATGCACAGCCAATTAAAATATCTCCAAGAATCTCCTAGGATACCATTATTGCCTGTATAACCATTATGGCTCCAGTAATATACCAAGAGGCATATCTCATTGAAAGAGATTGCCAAAGCATTTAAAATAAAACACTTTATTGGGTGCTTAACATACCAGTGTGGCAAAAATGTCATCATAAGGTAGTCACGTTTAGCACGTAGATTTTTGAATGGTTTGCAAACAAAAAGCCACATCTACCATATGAAACATCTGGATGGGACCAGGGAAGGACAAAGAAATTCTATCTCATTAGAATGTTAGTATTTTATTAATTTTTGTGTACAAGTGGACCAAAAGAAGGACTCTACTCTTTTGGAGGTTGTCTGGGGTCATAACATATTCATTTTTCTTGCACTAAATTGTCTTGTTTTCTGCTCCTGTTTACACATTTCTTAGGATGGTCAAATAGGGATTTTTCTCCCTCTCAGCAATCAGCAACTCCTGGGTCTCTTTATCAAAGTCAGTAACCCCCCAGCCTAGAAAGATATATAAAATAAACATATCTAATTAATCTACTTTTTAAGATTTGAAAGTTTTCTTATTTATGTGTATGTGTGTGCCTGCATGAGTTTATGTGTACCATGTGTATGCAGGTACCCGAGGAGATTGGAAGAGGTCATTGGATCATCTGGAACTAGGGCTACAGCTGTTGTGAGCTGCCATGCTGTGTGCTAGCAAATGAAGCTTTTGGGGTTAGGTGGTAGGAAGTTTGGAAAGTGGAACAACTAGGATTTGAGGAGAATTGATGAAAATCTGTCATTAAAACTTTTTTAATTTCATGGGTCTTGGCAAGTTTTAATGACACTATGTGGCTTATGTGCATCCCTACATAAATATCCCACACAAACTTAATATAATAAAAGTAACACATGCATTTTTAATCTATAATGCTTTCCATTTCCATTGGGATTACTGAAATGCAACTTCAATGTAAGGTGAGAAATCTACATATTTGGAAAGATCACTAGAAAAAATCAACTGACTATATCAAGAAGTCCAAGGGGAGAAATGAAGCCACATTTAGGATCATAACAGGAAAACTGAGAAACCAAGACACCAAAAAACTTTGGAGAGAATTCTAAAACGCTAAATTGGGAAAGTGGATAGCAGACATTTCTCTGAAAAGCAATGTTAGACAGACAGCCTGAGGCAGGATCAAAAGATATAGAATTGGGGTGATGTGGGGGGAGAGGACCTTGTGGAGGAGAGATGCTATGCTCCAGAGACCGGACTGCTGGACTGCTGTTTGACTGCTGAAGGAGAGACACGACAGACCCCACTGACAAGGACCCCAAAGCCCACTGACTCTGTATTTGTTCCTCAAAAGACATTTGTCAAAGAGGATAAATAAATTGAGATCATTTAGTGTCAGGTGATACCTTCCTAAAGATATCTCCATCAAGGACAACACAGAGGGGTTTGGCTGTGTTTACTTCTGGCTAAAATAACATATGCTCTCAATTCTTTAGCACTGTCCTCTGTCTTAGAAGATGGCCCTCAAAAAGCCACCTGTGCTGACAAACATGCCTTTAATACTGAATCTTGTTACAAATGACATTCTTTTAAAGGCATTTTGAAATCCCTTGTGTGTGTGGGTATGTGCAGGTGCAGTTGTCTAAAGTGGCTAGAAGAGGGTGTCAGATACCCCAAAGACGGAGTTCCAGGTGTTTGTGAGCCACTTATGTGGGAACCAGACAAGGGTCCTCTAGAAGAATAGCAAACATTCTTAATCACTGAGCCATCTCTCCAGCCCTACAAATTACACTTTTGGGGCACTGCCAGAAAGAAAGACAGCAAGGTACTTTTTTTTTTTTTAAGAGACAAAGCTTGACAGCCATCAAGACCCTATGTATACCCCCTGAAAGAAACCTGTGAGTCTCCTCTGAGAAGCCCATGTTGTATCTGATGTGGTCCACCCTCTTCTGGAGCACTGTTCTATTTTAAACAAATCCAATTTTGCTTCATTTCTGGCTTGCTCAGAAATTAATTTCTTTGTTGAAGTCACAAATCCTAGTTTTGACTAAATGGGAGTCTCTGAGAAGAATTCCTCACATGGCTGCTGGTGTTGTATGGAGCTATGTTCCTATCATTAGTGACAACAACAACCCAATGGGATCAGACACTGTTAGACTTCAGATTCCTGCTCAGGCCTCTGCGCCTGCAGCAGCCCCTCCTCTTGCAAGGATACTGTAAGAAATTGCTATGATCCATTTTCAGTATGTTGCCAACTCAGAAATTATATAAAAAACAAAAACAAAACAAAACAAAAAACTACAGACTGAAACCAGGGGGCTCTGCTCCCACTTCTAGCTGGTGGCTTGCAGAGCTGCAAAGTTATAAGTAGTCTTCCTTGTAATCAGAAAAGGATTAATACTCTTTAGATGAGCCTTTGCTTCCTGAAATAAGGTGATGGGAAAGAATTTAAAAGACAGGAGAGCTGTTGTTGAACACACAAACTCTCACTGACTGTGGTTGCCAGAACAAGATCAAGCCAGTTATCATTCTGTCATTAATGGGAGATGGGTTGATATTGCCCCACTTCCTAACTAGGGAGCTATTGATAGATACAAATAAGGAGAGTTATTCTGGCCTGGGGTGGGATGGCTAGTGGTAAGTAGCTTGCCTGCATTCAAGCAAGTAACTCCATAGATGTGCACATATGGGCAACACTAACTGTACTATATGAGCAAACTATATACTTTAAATGAGAAACTACAGGTCATCCAGAAGAAAATGATGAAGAGAGAGAGAGGAAGAGAGGGAGGGAGAGAGAGAGGGAGAAATAGAAAGAAAGAAGATTCTTCAAGAACCCCCAACAAGTCTAATTAAAAAAAAATAAGCCAGGCAGTGGTAGCACACACCTTTAATCCCAGCACTTGGGAGGCAAAGGCAGGTGGATTTCTGAATTTGAGGCCAGCCAGGTCTACAGAGTTGAGTTGCAGGACAGCCAGGATAACACAGAGAAACCCTGTCTCAAAAAACCAAGATAGATAGATAGATAGATAGACAGATAGATAGATAGATAGACAGACAGACAGCTAAATAAGGTCACTATGATGGCAGACAATCCCAGCACTCTGGAAGGAGAGGCAAGAGGATCTCCAAGTTTGAGGCAGACCAGGGGAACAAAGTGAGACCCTGCCTTCAAAGAAAAAAACAATCAAATAAATAAAGGAAAAAAGACTAATCAGCCAGCATTTGCAAACCTCATCACATGGTCTGTAGGTATGAGAGGCAGAGGCCTTCCCAACTTTCAGTCCCTTCAAACATGATGATGTATTTCAATATATGGGTTCTTGGAGACAACAACCCTCACTTTCTTATTTCTTTTAGTTATAGGGTTTTTGGTTCCAGTATTGGAGATCAAACCCAGGGCCTTGAGCATGCCAGCAAGCATGCTCACTACTTCAACTGCTTCAAAACTTCAACCTCTAACCTGACAGAAAGGCTAACTTTTAACAGGTGAGACAAATTTCTCCTAAAGACTTTGTGCTCCAACATTTCCCATACATACTCACACACACAACTCACAAATCTCTCTCTCTCTCTTTCTCTCTCTCTCACAAACACACATACACACACACACACACACACATACACACACACACACACACACACACACACACACACACGGTTCTGAGTGCCAGAACACCAACCATTTGAGGCACAGGCTTCATGCTGGAGGTGTTACCATTTAATGTAAAAAACTCTTATAAAAACATACCCGACCATAAAGAAACAAAAAACTATAAACATTAAGTGTTTCTTTTTTGGAGTCAGTCTCATTATTGTAGCCCTGCCTCTCAAATGCTTATATTTATTATTATTTATTATTATTATTATTTGGTTTTCTGAGACAAGGTTTCTTCATATAACAGTCCTGGCTGTCCTGGTACTCCCTATTTAGACCAGGCTGGCCTAGAACTCACAAAGATTTGCCTCCATTTGCCTCCAGAGGGTTGGAATTAAAGGCATGTACCACCACTGCCTGGTTTACATTTATTCTTAATTTGACCATTTGACCTTTTGTGGTTTCTCAATCTACTGCCTTTGACTCTTTTTTGTTTTGTTTTGTTTTGTTTTTGAGACAGGGCTTTTTTCTCTGTGTATCCCTGGCTGTCTTGGAAATTGTTCTGTAGACCAAGGTGACCTTCTCAAACTCAGAGATCTGTGTGCCTCTGCCTCTGGAGTGCTGGAATTAAAAGCATGCACCAACACTGCCTGGGATTTTTTTTTTTTCCACTCACTATTTTATCTGGTTTAGGTGCTGGGATCAAGGGCATGCCTTACTAGGTCAGGCTAAAATAAGGCTTTAATGTTGTCTAATGGTACCCAGCAACTGTTAGTTCCCTGACTTTGATCTAATATGTGAAGGACTCTAGATTGTAGGGCTGGATCCAGACATTTAGTTTAGACATTCAGTTTAGTAGATAAAATTTGTCCCGGCCTGCCCAGACATACCCGAGCTCCCACATCCCTTCCTTCACAAACTCAAGGTTGCGACGGGACAGATAATGAAGGGTTGCTAAGAGACAATCAGACAGCAGGGAGCTGCTGCATACCAAAGAGATCT
>PVIH01016315.1:0-46058 GCA_004025045.1 Sigmodon hispidus | reverse complement strand
CCTCAACTGAAGAATGGATTAACAAACTGTGGTACATCTACACAATGGAATACTACTCAGCAGTAAGAAAAAATGATATCCTAAAATTCACAGGCAAATGGATGGATTTGGAGAATATCCTCCTGAGCGAAGTCTCACAAACTCAGAGAGATAAGCAGGGGATGTACTCACTCACTAGTGGTCTCTATACAAACAAACAAGAAAAAAAGTCAAACATGCCCAAGCGGCAAACCACAACCACCGAACAGCTTGGGATCAGAAACACCCTGGACTGACCCTTCAAACCCCAGTCCAACTATAGGAACACTTGACTCACTCTTGAGGGAGGGGGGAAAGAACTGGATTTGGCCAGAAGTGGAGACTGATCTAAGCATTATTAGGTCAGTGGGACCATAGGACTGTCTGCTCCCTGCCCAGGGAGGGGATGGGGAGTTGCAGAGAAGAAAAATGACCAGAGGTGTTGGGAGAGGGAAGAGACCTTGAATAAGGATATACAGGGATGGAAAAAAAAAATTCAGAGGGAAAGCTGAACACAAAGAAAATATATGTGTAGCAATCTTATTTGTATTTCCACCCTTGATAAGCCATGCTTATGATTTTTATCCTCTGTATAGTTATTGTTAACTCTTCCGCATTTTAAATTCTTTTTACTGTTTTTTTTTTTTTGATAAATACAAAATAAAGAAGGAAAAAAAAAAAAAAAAGAAAAGTTGCTGGACTGACAGCTGCCGAATACTAACACCTGATGAGCATTAACATTTTTTGCTTCCAGAATGTTCCATGAGACAGCACTCATATCTCACATCTTTCCAGAGACATGTCTCTTGCAAGGTAGAAATGATCTTTCTCAGTTTTCCAGCTTTAACAGTTGAGTCCTAGTAGACATATGTCAATTAGTCTGCACATGAACAAATGTGTGCAATGTGCAACCCATCCTTATATTCAGCAAATGCAGCAATGTTAGCATGGGTCGGCGAGCTAACAGCTGTCCATCCAGGATCAGGCTGTGAGGTGGGGTGGCTCCTTGCCCTGCTCACTACTCTCTGACGTCAGCCCCTCCCCTGAGTATATTCCAGACCCAGGACATCAACCTAGGAAACAGAATGCACCAAAAGCAAAGAAGGCAACACAAACTCTGCCTCATAAAAGGCAAAAATTAGTTAATGAATAGCAAAGGGAGGCAATTCCATGTAGCATTCTTAAGCCTGAGCATCCATCTCTCCCACACTCTGGTCCTCTCAGCTCACTGGCTTTAATGAAGCAAGCTGCTATACTAGGCAATCCTATCAGTTAGGGACCATAGATCTGATCATTATCCTATCGAGTTTGGACATGACAATGGCACCAGTTGGGACCCAACAGCAGCTGTGATGTGATCTGAAGTCAAGGACATAGTCAAAATGCATAAGAACCACTTACCTAGAGAAATCATGATATTAAAAAATGTGTCATTTCAAACCACTGAGTTGGAAGCTTATTTGTTACTCAGCAGTACAGGCAATAAAGGAAAGGAACTCTTGACTGGGAACAGGGATGCTATCTCCCACCTATTTGGGATCATCCACCTTTCAACTTGCTCTACCAGCCCCATAAGAGTCATATTCCAGTCCAATGGACCCTAGGAAGAAAATGCATATAAATATGGTGGGCTGAGTTTAGGTCCTGGTATGTATTACTCTCCATTTCTATATGTTAGAGGGAGATCAGTAAGTTAAATATGAGAAACTGGCTGGCAAAATTCCAGACCTTTCAGAGAAGAAGCAGCAAAGGAAATGTGCACCCTCATTTTGATGACCAAATGAGACCTGGCGGTCCCTTACAGGAATCAACACACAATTATGGAGCATTTAGACTGTGCTCCAGGTGTGGTGCCAGGCAGCAAGAACACAGAAGTATGCCGAAGCACAGTCCCACGCTCTCCTCCTGTAGGGCAGAGAGGCATTGAAAGAGTATAAAGTGAAGCCCAGGAAGTGTGGTCAGAGAAGTCCTGGTCTGTGGGAGAGAAGAAATGAGGGGCAGGCTTTCACAGAGGCCTCTTAGAAGACATAACCTTTGAACTCCAACTGAAAAGGGCAGGGGAATTCTCCAAGTTGAAAATGTGGATAGATCAAAGGCCCAATGTACAACAATAACAGGATCAGTTCTCTTCTGGACTGAGGACTAAGTACACCCAGCATGCCAGACGGAAGTATGGGCTCCAGTATCAACTGTATTTCAGATCCATTGTTCTTGCTTTTAAAGAACTAATGATCCTTTTGCATTCTGAATTAACATTTTCAAAAGCAAAAGATTTAATTAGTTATTGTCTAACATTTGGATCTTAGATCATTGTATTTACAACTGATGTCAACTTTTGTAAAAAGGTTTAGGGTTAGAGTTAGAGTTGGGGTTAGTCAGTGAAGGAATCCTTCAAGCCTTGTATAATTTTAGAAAATGGTTCAGTCCTCTTTTCTGATTCTTCAACACTGTCCTAAGCATTCAAAGCTGTTAAATAGCATAGAACCAAAGTATGCTCATCAAATATAGCCTGTCTTTGCAAAACAGCATACTAAGCCTCACTGAGAACTTGGTCTTGGGAAATATCATGATCTCCAGCCTTACTTCATTATTCCATGGCCCTGCCTTCCTTTCTCTACCATGTTCTCCATTGTAACTGAGGACCATGTTTCAATACAATCGTAACTAAATCCTCCCAGTCTCATGAAAAAATACTTTCTCTAGTTGCCCATGAATTTGTTCTAAAAAGAGTGAATGTATGCCATATATGCATTGTGTATGATTTCAAATTTGATTTTAAAGTAGATAACTAGGAATTAAGTTTGTGCACTCAATATACTTAATAGATTGTGGTCCTTTAATTTCTATGAGGTCTGCTGCATATGACATTTACAGTGCTTAAGTTTTCAGTGAACCATAACCATTCCTAATAGTGACATTTGAAGTCTCTACAAAAATGATGGTACTTCATCACAACAATTTTACCTGAATTATGGCAGTGCTATTAAGCTGACAAATACTATCCAAGATCAGTTTCAGACTACAAACTTCTCAGGACAACTTCAAAGTTGCAAGCTGAGAGGGTCCAGCCTTGCAAAGTACTCCAGCTACGACATCAGATAAGCTTTTCCTTTTCCATTATACAGAAAATGAACAACAAATGTTAAAGCTAGTTTTCCCAGGACTTGATCATTATCTCATTTTTTTTTAGGGTCCCTTAAAGATATCCCACTCGATGGCATCACGGATCCAAAAATTTACCAGAGTTGGGGCAGTAAACATGGATTTCATACCTGACAATAAACATGCCTCTGCCATGGGAACTTTTAGGGATTATAAATATTGTAGATTAAACCAATCTATATATTTTTAAAATGTCTTGACTTCAGAACTAAGTCAAAAGGTATGTTACTTTGAAGAAGAGGTTGTGCTTTTGTTTCCACACGAAATGAAAGACTATAAATTTATTCTGTGTTAAAGAAAATCAGGTTTGATCAAGGAAGACTACAGACATAATAAAACAAACCTAAAAGAACTACAAGATGTGTGATGGATATTTTAACTGCTCAAATGCATAACAAAAAAATCCTTGGCTGACTTGTGTACAGTATATTTGTACTAATACAGATAAATATGTTACCTTTAAAAGTTTATGTATTTTCAGAGCAGGGGAACCAGATATAGATGAGACCAAATGGCTCAGGTGATCTAGAATCCAGAACAGCTTTAAAGGCTGCTGATTAAGATGATCTAGCCTCACAAAATACTGTAGCCAAGACCTAACAGTTACTTTGACTTCCTCAAGGTTCCCACAAAGATTACCAGAAGCCCTAGACAACAGGAAGCAGTCTAGAAAAAACAATATCCACATTCCCAAAATATTGGTTATGGAGTTTGCTTCCTTTATGGCAAAAGCTAGTCAAGTGGGTGAAAAACACTGCCCTTGCCTCGAATGCTGACAGTTATTGTCCAAACTGAACCAGCAGGATGCAAGAAAGGTGACTGCCAAAGTTTGCCACAATAAGGTAGGACAGTTCTTCAAAATTCCCTGCTTCGTAGGAAAGTCTGTCAGATATGCTAGGCCTGTAGGTCAGAGCTGGATACCCCAATGTTACAGAAAAACTTTGGGTGACTGTCCAGGCAGCAAGATGTCCCTGTCTTTAGGTAACATTTTACCATGCTGGGATCTTTGATAAAGTTGAAGATTAGAAAACTATAGCTTTTCTTAGTTCTAATAAAAGGTAAATTATACAGAAAACTTTACTCACAAAGATAAGATAGCTAACTGAGTACTTTTGCCAAATACAAATAAATTAGATATTATAACTATAATTCTTACTTAATAACTGCTTTTCTATATATAGTTTTACTATGGTAGGGTTAAAATTTTCCTTCTTAATTAGACAAAAAGAGAGAGATGCTGTGGAATAATCCTTCTGTACACTGTAAATATGTATTACTCTCATTGGTTAATAAAGAAGCTGACTGGCCTATAACTGTGAAGGATAAAGTTAGGCAGGACCACCAAACTGAAGATACTGGGATGAAGAAGTATGGAGTCAGGGAAGATGCGAGCCAGCCGCCAAGGAAGCAGGACATGTAGAAAATGAGGTAACAAGCCATGAGCCACATGACAAAGCATAGTTTTTTTTTTTTTAATGGGTTAATTTAGATGCATAGCTAATAACAAGCCTGAGCTATTGGTGGAACATTTGTAAGTATTATTAAGCCTCTCTGCTGGTTATTTGGGAGCAGGCAGTCAGGACAGGAAAATTCTGCCTATATCAAACTTTGCCAAGACAAGGCAAGACAGTCCTTCAGAATTTCTGCTTTATAGGAAAGTCTGCCAAATAGTCTAGGTTTGTCAGCTTAAGATGGATACCCCAGTATTGCAGAGGAATCGTGAGTGATTGTCCAGACAGTCAGATGTCTCTGTTTTTATTCTGTAGTTTTGAATAATTGCTTGCTCTGAACTTTCTGTTTACCCAGGTAATATTATATCTTTCTGGGGTCTTTGATGAAGTTGAAGACTACATAGCTATAGTTACAAAACAGTTATGACAGAAGGTAAATTAGGTACAAAACTTTGGACTCACTTATTTAATAATATAAATTATTTAATTTATATTATTATTTAATAATATAAGTAAATATTATTTATTTATAGAATAAATAATAGACTTTTTTCTCTGAATTTGCCAAATATAAATGGGTTGGATATTGTCAGTGTAATTCTTACTTAATAGCTGTTCTTATTGTATATAGTTTTACTATGTTAGTTAAAACCCTTCCTTTTTATTTAGACAAAAAGGGGAAAATATTGTTGAATACTACCTTAACCAGGCAAAGTATTACATTTGTTTACACTGCATTTGTTTAACAATGTAAAGATAGGTTCCTTTGCCTACCAAGGTCACCAGATTGGTCTAATAAAAACGTGAACAGCCAATAGCAGCTAGGCAGTAGATAGATAGGCAGAGCTGGTAGACAAAGAGAATAAGTAGAAGGGGAACCCTACGCTCAGGAGATCGGAGAAGGAATGAGGAAAACTGGAAGGGAGACACCCAGGCCAGCCAGCCAGGCCTCTCACGGACACTCAGTCAGACACAGTAGGGTAGGACATACAGAATGGAAGGCCAAAAGCCCCTGGGCAAAACATAGATGAAAACAAACAAGTTAAATTAAGTTATAAGAGCTAGTGAGACAAACATAAAATAAAGCCAAACATTCGTAACTAAATACTTTTTCCGTGTCATGATTTGGGAGCTGGTTGGTGGCCCAAAAGAAATCTTATTATTACACCCTGCTTTTGGGAATTTTATCTTTCAGAAGAAAGGGGCCCTACAAGAACTGTTGTAAGTTTCTAGAAAATCATCCCCTATTAGGGAGTAGTGCAGACTTCTTTGACTTACAATATTTTAATTGATGGTTTTTCTACTTTGAAGAGGTACATAAAGCCAGATACAAGAAACCAAGCCAGTAATCCCAACACTTGGATTTTAAAAATCCAAGCATGGTAATACATGACTTTAATCTCAGCACTTTGGAGGCAGAGGCAGGTAGATCTCTATGAGTTTGAGGTAAGCCTGGTCTACACAGAAAGTTCCAGACCACATAGCATCATAGCATTATACAGTGCAACTATATCTCAAATAAATAAGTTTGTACTTAAGCATGACACATCCAGCAGAAACTATACTTTGGTTTTTGAATTTTGACCACCTCCTAAGCTGGTTCAAAACTGAACAGGCAATAAGTCACCGCTCTACACCAGCTCCATGCTCAGGACCACAGACAACGGAAGCTGCGGAGGGGGATACTGATGATGTTTTGCAATGAGTTTCTGTGGACCTGGTTGCGTGCTAAGTGAAACAATATCTGTCCGCGCTAAAGGGGAAGAGAATCTGAGAAGGCATCTCTGAGAATGTGACGGTAAACGGCTGGAAGTAAACAAGGGGCTTTAGGTAAGGGCAACACTGCAGAGGCTCTCAAGTTCGTCCTCCTTGACAAAGGACTGAAGAGAAGGTCCACACTTACCTGACCTCTCACAGGTGCCACATGGGCTTAAAAGACTGTTGGCAAAGGGCAAGAGGAAGGAGGGCAAGAAGAAAGGACAGGGAAGCTGAAGGGGCAGGTGAGGTGCTCTTGGGGCATTACTATAAGCAACCCTCTAGCCAATGGAGCTACCTTCATACCACACCGAATTCAGTCTCAAGCTTTGTCTTGAATAATTCCCTCCTTAACCCAGATCTAGGCTCATTCCCACTGCTCATTCATATCCATGACAGCTCTGTCTCCTAAGGACTCCCCTTGGGAACTGACCACCACCCAGACAGACTACAACCCACAGCCAGAACTAGTCCCCAAAGTTTCCCGTGACCCCAGCAGCCCTCGGCAGAGAAAAGTTCACCATTAAGAAGGGGCTGCACCCGCCATCTGACATCTTTCCTCCCCAGGCCCGAGGGGTGGGGCATGAGAGAGGTAAGGGCCAGCAGAGGGCAGCCCTGCCTATGCCTAGGGCCTAGGAATCTGTCCCTGGGGACTCTCCCTATTTAGTGATTGTTTCCCAGGCTCCCTGGAGCCAGAGGAGGATGGAATGTTCTTATCGCTTCCCAGAGGGAAGGCTTTCTTCTTCACAAAAATGTTAAGCTTCATAATCCGATGGAGAACCTGGACAGGCTCAGCTGACAGCCTGGGTCCTACTTCTGGGAAGTGCAAGGAGAGGGAGAGAGAGACATGGGAGGTGGTTGGGTTTCCAGTAGTGGGGGTAAGTCCTGGGAAGAGGGACTAAAGAGGATGGTGCTTTCTGTCTGTGCTTACATCTAGTAATGCCCCTGTTTCACACTCAGGGATGGGAAGTACTGGCCTGTGCTCCCATGAGAGAGGATGAGGCAGCAGACTACTTCAGGCTGCACAGTGAGACTCTGTTGATCAATAAATCAACACATAAAATTCAAAATGTCCCTGCTCACAGACTTGATATCAAGCCTGCCATCTTTGTGCGGGAGAGGCCTGTAGAAGAGAGAGTCAGCCTGGTGGCTCAGTGAGGTCCCGTTCCCATGAGATGTCCTGAGTCCCTGAGATTCAGAAGCCCTGTACATACAGATCTTGTTACCAAGGCAGTTGGCATTCTTCATTGAGCCGACCAGGTTGTAAATGCTTGCTAAGCATGTATGGGTAAACGTTAGGTACAGAGCTCTCAGAGCCTTGTGAAGCCCTCTAGAATTCTCACAGCCATGGGGACCACAGCTCTGGGAGGCCAGTAGGCCAGGCACTCTGTGGGGCTCTCTAGGAAAAGAACCTTCCATCATCACCAGGCCATGAAGGAAGTGTGTCAGGGGATCCATCATCACCAGGCCATGATGAAGTGTCAGGGGACCCAGAGCCAGATCTGGCAGAGCCAGTCATATTCTCACTTTTCTTTTACCACAGGGTAACCATGGTGAACTACATAAAATGCATAATCCCACTGCTTAGGCCCAGTTTACAGGTGTGTGCCTGACTGGTCATGCTAGGCCAGAACACCTCTTTTCACAGAGCTTACTGTCCACTGGGTGGTTCATTTGACAGTTGAGTATTGTGTCAGTAGCCCTTTCTACTTGTAGTTAAAGTCAAGTGTGAGCAGTCATGACTGAAAACTAGCTTCTTAAAGTCAACAGGGTGGACATCTTTCTCCAAATGGATTAATTTTATCTTTATATATGCAAGTATACATGTAGAGTTAAAAAATAGTGCTGGGTCTAAGTAGGGTTTCATATAAGATGTATATGCTACCTGAATTTTATAAAGTGTACATTATTTTATAATTAAAAACGAGTACATTTATATTCTAAAATTATATTGTTTAGTAAAGGAACACCCTTATTTTGGAGCACTGAGATAAATTACAGGAGAAAAAAAATGTCAATACTTGGGTTTGGAGAAGATGAGAATAAAATTTACCAATTTGGTTCCCAAAGGCTACCCTACCCCTCCCTGTGTCCCATCCCCTCTCAGAACACTAGCATTTCTGAGGTAATGTAGCCCAGGGAAGGACCCAGCCTGGTTCTAGAGCACTCCCAAGTCAACAGAATCAAAGTCTAGGTGCTAATTTAAGAACTGTGCCCTGTGACCCCAGCCCTCCATCTTTGGGAAAGATGGATATTCCCCTGAGTCCAGTGTGCTATTGTCCTGTGGACTGGCGATAGAAACAGCTGTGGTGATATATTTTATATTTAATAAAGTAAGCCTGGAATATTAGAGGACAGATTCACCCACAGTCAAGTACTGAGGGTCAGAAAGTGGTAACTAATGCCTTTAATCCCAGCACAGGATTGACCCAATGGTGACCTACAACTTTAATCCCATAACTCAGGAGACAGAGATCTTCCTGTGTTTCTGTGAGTTCAAGTCCTAACAACCAAGCGGTAGTAGCTCACACCTTTAATCCTAACTCTAGGATGATGATGCAGAGTTGAACCTGGATATGAAACAACTTGGTGAAGAAGATATCTAAGGCAGGCATAGGCAGACATTGAGGTATTCTGCAGAAGTGACAAGCCAGGAGAGGACTCTTGAAGAGAGCTTTTACCCTGAGAAGTTGGCTGGATAAGAATCGACTGCCGTCTCTTTCCTTTCTTTGATATTCCAGCTTTTCCTCAATATCTGGTTCTGGGTTTTCATTGTATACCAACTAGGATTTGTGTTTTAACCAGCTGCAATGTGGAAGACTGAAGGTACCACCTCTCCATTACTCAAAGGACAGACTCACCCCACTTCCAGTTTCAGCCACTGCAGGCTGCACCTATTCAAAGCTGGCCACTGTCCATGATTGCAAATTGAAGAAAACCATAAAAAATGTCTGCTGCGGGACTATGCTTTTACATGCTGTAAATATTTGTCACTGTAAATATTGGTTTCATAAAACACTGATTGGCCAGAAGCTAGGCAGACAGGAAGTATAGGTGGGGAGACCAGAAAGGAATTCTGGGAAGAGGAAGAGCAGAGAGCAGATGCCAGCCAGATGCAGAGGATGCAAGATGAGAATGCTGCACTGAGAAAAAGGTACCAACCCACATGGCTAAACATAGATAAGAATTATGGGTTAATTTAAGCAAAAGAGCTTGATAGTAAAATGCCTGAACTACTGGCCCAGCAGTTATTATAACTTTAAGCCACTGAATCAATTATTTTATAAACAACTACGGCACTGTGGATCTGGTCCTTGGGGGCTAGCCTCATCCAGAGGCTCCCCTCACCCCCCAACTTCAAGTCTAGTGAGGTCAGTTACAACCACCATACATGATTCCAAGAGACCCAGAGCTGAATGTTTAGAACATCTAACCACATCAGAGTAGCTGACTACAATGTCAGGCTCCCTGGTGGCAGCTGAGGCACTCTCCTGGGACTAACCAGTTTTAGGAGGTGGTTTTGGATACTGATTCTGGTTTCAGGACCTCCAGCCAGGGGCCATGACTCTGTAGAGATCCTGACAGGTTCTGAACACATTTTAATAAAGCTTGTTGGCCCACATTAGCCAGAATTAGTTGATGTGCTTGTGAGAGAAAGCCAGGCCTGTGCCAGAGACCTGTGAGAACCAGAAAAACCAAATACCATGTAAGGTGTGAAAGTGAACAAGGAACAGTAGCTTCCCCAAGCACCCCCTTCCCCCCAACCCTGCACCTCCCACTTCCCAGCCCCCCACCCCCACCCCTGTGGACCTGTTGCCCAGGGAGAACTAAGCACTGCCTTAATGGAGAAGCCCTATCCCCACTCACCCCTGGCCACAGCCCACCAAGCCCTGGTCTATTCCTTGCCCAGCATAAGAAGACACAAACTCATGCTCGAGTTGTGTCTGAGCTGTCACAGACGTTAAGTATATAGGCCTAGGTAGGGGTAACGTAATGTCCTCTTTTCCAGGGCCTCTGGTCAATGCAGTCAATACGCCTTGCTCCATACCCTACGTGATGCCCTCAGCCTGTATCCTGTGAGAGTAACACCTTCACTGGCAGCAGAAAAAAGTATTTGGGACTGAGCCTCTGGTAAGGTTGGGCAGGCAGAGTGGGAGGCTTTTTGCCTCATCCAGCATTCCCATCCTCAGAGCTTCACACTGAAGCACTTGTTTTCTGAGCTGTGCAAGAAGGCATCCCCCATACCTTCTCTAGTTCCCTTGGTCCAGACACCCTCCTCTGCTGTGCCCTCTTCCTTGATGATTTCATTACTGAGTGTCTGCCTGTGAGCCTCCCCTCAAGGCCAGGGTTGGAAGGGCTTGTGGAGCAACTGTGTGGATCTGGCTACTCAGAGATGGCACAGCTCCACCTCCGGAGGCCCACAATGCCAGTGGCAGCTCCCCATACTTGCTATGCTGGAGAACACAGCCAGAGTCACAGATCCATTTGGGTCTGCATCCTACTCCATCTTCTGGAACCAGAAGCTAGGTATCTGCTCTTCCTCTTCCCAGAATTCTCCTTGTCTGGTCTCCCCACCTATACTACCTGTCTGCCTCAGCAGCACCTGGGACCTATGCTAGGTTCCAGCAGCTACGCTTGCTCACTGACCACCAGTCTCAGCAGTGGGACCTCTGAGCATATTTTATTAACACCCACCTATCACTCCCTTTGCTCAACTAGGCAAGGCTTAGCAGAGGTGTAGAGTGAGTGAGCTGGATAGGGTGCCCGGGCTCACTGAGCTCCCCAGGACCTTTCCATGAGGCTAAGTGAAACCCAAGCTGGGGCCAGAAACAGAACATTTTGAATGACTTGAAGGAAAAAATTACTCGGACCAATTTTAAGACATCTGAGAGCTCAAAGGGAAAACCCACAGCCCCCTCTTTGGAGGCTGGTGTGTGTTCTTGCCAAACCCAGACAGCTTGGACTGAAGCAGCTTAAAAGCCCAGGACTGGCCTGATGCCTGGGTTCTGCTCTCTGGGCTACTGGGCACTTCCTCTCCTCTGAAGTCCAATACTCCTGTTTTCGGGACTCCTAGGGTGCCAGGACCAGGCTCAGTGGCACACCTATCAGCCAGAGTTGTCTCCTTATCCCTAACGGCCGGCTCACACAATGTCCCCCTGATCCCTCCAAGACACCCAGCCATGTACACATTATTGACCGAGTCCTACCAAGCCCCAGACTCTGTGCAAGGAGTTTCAAATGAGTCATTCTGTATGTGAGGTGTGCCAAGCCAGGCAAGAGGGATCATCCTAGAATCTGTCCAGTCTCGGTCACTCTGCTGACCTGACCTACACACATACACACAATAGACAACAGACAGATGCTCTACACACATCCCATACAAATAACACTCCCATATATCATACAGACATGCCATAGCATAACACCTATACAACAGAAAACAAATGCCATAAAAATATCATAAAATATACCCAACATATACACTATCCCCAACATACTATATAAACATATACCACAATAACACAATATATATACTACACATATGTCACATAAATCACATACCACATCCCCACATGCCATACCACACATACACATATGCAGCATACCAAACATATACCAGCCAATTACCCATACATAAACATATATCATACAACCACATATATTAACTTATCACATACCATACATATACACAGCATGAACATAAAATATACACATTTTACATGCTATACATCAAAACACATTATACCCACATACATACCAGATACAACACAACATACATCATACACAAAATACCACAATCTGCACATATACACATGTACCACAACATCACATGTACTATACATACTATATAAATATATATACACCATGTACACTGTATATCTCACATACCATTCACACATACTATTCCCATATACCACAGAAACACAAATGCCACATGCACCACACATACCACAATTCATATATATATATATACACATATATATATAACCATGTGTTCACATAGCACATGACATACAACAACTTTACTACATGTACCACACATGCACATACCACACAAACACATATACCAAACTCATCACATCCACACAATACATATAGATGCCATATATACCACAAACACCACCATATACCACACAAATCACAGGCAATACAGACATATATGCCATTCTCAGGAATAATACATACACATAATCAAGGAGAATATACACTATACATACACCATACATTAAATACTATACCCTGTCAGCCACGCACATGTGCACACATGCACACACACACACACACTCAGAGGCATGCATGTGCATGCTCCCACACACTACATAAACTTGGCTCTGTGAGTCCCATGGAGGGCACACCTGAAGGAGAGAGAGGCATCAGATCTGACACGTGAGGCCTATCTTTCCTGACAATCCCAGTGAGGCCTGCTTATGAGCAGCCTCAGGACAGTCATAGTGCCATTTGAGGCCATGGACCAGCAACAGTACATGAACCACATCTAGGAGGTTTTCAGCCAGATAACTTTAAAGTAATATATTGTCTACTTTCTGTGGCATTGGATCATATTTAATAACAAAACCATTTTGTTTGGTTTTTATTTTACCCCTTTAAAAAGTTGTAAGTGCTTATAACAAATGGAATTTTAGCTGCCAGAGTCCAGAGACCACAAAAGAGACATCATCTTTCTTTTACTCTGGTCTTTTCCCCTCAGAGATGTCACTTCAACAAACTTGATCCTTCTCAGGTTGCTATTTGTGTGTATAGGCACACACACACACACAGGTTTGAGTAGCTTTCTCTTGTAAGAGCTGTGCATGCTTTTGCTCTTTGAGTATATTATCTAACCAGTCAAAAAATATTTTCTGGGACCCTGGAATAGCCAGGAAAGTCAGTCTCTTGATGTCCCAGCTCCTACAGTCCTGGGACAGACAGTGTCAAGGGGTCCTTTCACTATAGGCTGTGTGAAAATGAGGATCTGATGGCAGCAAACGGGTGAAGAAAGGCTTCTCTCAGAGGAAGACACTTCAGCTGAGGCCTAAAACATGTCAGAGGAAAGACTGTCAGCACAGAGGGGCACAGTGGTGGACTGAGGTGACGAACTAACATCCTGACTGAAGAGCAAGAGGGTTTCAGGAAGGATGGAGAGGCTCTCTGTAAAGTGACACCCCCTCCAAGATGTCCATATTCTGGTCCAGAACCTTTGAATGTGTTACACTTTGTGCCAAGGAGATAAGGTTGCTAAGCAACTACCCTAAAGACTAGAAGACCACCCTGACTATATGGAAAGAATCCAATGTAGTCATAAAGAGCCTCAAAAAAAGGGGAAAGAAGGACTGGGAAGGTGGATCCATGGCTAACGTTCTGGCAGCACAAACATAAGGACCTGAGTTCAGATACCAGCATTCACTTAAATCCAGGCATGGTGGCACACATCTACGACTCCAGTGCTGTGAGGGCAGAGATGAAAAGATCCATCCCTAAGGCTCTCTGGCCAGCCAATCCAGACCAACCTGCCATTTCCAGAGTCAATGAAGAAACCCTGTCTCAAAAAAACAAGGTGGAAAAAAAACTGAAGAAGACGCTGTTCTTGACCTCAGGCTCCTATATAAATGCAAACACACACACACACACACACACACACACACACCACATACCCAAGATACACACATAAGCAATGAGTGGGGAAGGGTTGCAGGAATAGGTTGTCAGAGCATTGCAGCACAGGGCTAAGCCTGCCATCAATGGATTTGAGAAGGAATGTAGAGGCTTTTAGAACATGAAAGAGGCAAGGAACTAACTTCCTGACAGAGCATCCAGGAATCAATAAAACCCTGCTAACACTGAGTTCCGTCCTGTGAGACTATTATCAGCTTCAGAACTAAGGGAATTATGAGGTAGAAAAATGATGTTGACTTAAAGTAAACAGGAAGCTAACTCAGAGACTCAAAGGTCCTGGGGTGTGGAAAATGAGGTGGTAAAGAACTAGTTAGATCATAATGAGAAGGAGATAGCTGGGGTCATGGTGGGGAATGGGGATCAGTAGGCTGCTGATCTCCAGCAACAGGAGACACTCCTGTGTGCTGTTGGGATGGAAAAACAGCCAGGTATATACTTTACAAGCCCCTAAGGGAAGGCACCTTCTTCCTCTGCTGCTGTATCCCATAATCCATCAGAATTCCAAGAACACAGCACATGCTCAACAACTGCTTGTTTGCAGTTATATATATTTTATATTTAATAAAATCAGTCTGGAATATCAGAGGATAAAGCCATCTCTCCATCATTTGTTTGTTTGGGGGTTTTTTGTTTCATTTTGTTTTGTTTTTATCAAGACAGGGTTTTTTTGTGTAATAGCTGTGGCTGTCCTGGAACTTGTAGAGCCTGGCCTCGAACTCACAGAGATCTTCCTGCCTCTGCCTCCCAAGTGCTGGGACTAACAGCATGTGCTTTTTTTGTTTGTTTGTTTAACGTTTTAATTTAAATTTTTTATTTAATTTAGTAATTAAATAAGAAAGAATCAGAGAAGCTCCAGTTTGAGAATAAAAACATGAATTCAAATCTCGGTACCACCTCTTCCAAAATGCTTAGTATTCCCTCACGCCATCAGATGTGCCCTTGGATGGAACATCTGCTGGGTAGAAAAGGGATGCTACCTGAAGAGCCCCCAGTTGTACTCCCTGGGAAGGGAGGCTGAACTCATAGTGTGTCTGGCCATCCTCCCAGCTAGCAGCTGCTCGGTGCTGACATTACCTACTAATAGGAGGTCCTTAGCTAGGATGGAGCTGGACGCTCCACTTAATACAGGGGAAAGCTACTCTCTGGGAAACAGGTGCCAATTTGTAGCAATCACAATGAGAAACATCCTCTCTCTGGTTGATGCAAGCCAACAAGGTAATAGGGCATTGTGCAGTGGGAAGAGATCAAAAGGATTTTCCCCGCAAGCCCACAGTGCGCGTTTAATACATCTTTTGCTCTCTCTCTCTCCCTCCCTCCATTATGGCCTGTGGACATACTATTTATGGCACCTGCATTAGCAGAGACACAAAACCACTTCAGAAGGAAAGTGAATTAGAAATGAGTTTGAGATATACAGGGCGGCTCTCACCACTGCCTCTCTACTTTGGCCAGCAGCACCTTCCTGCCCTATGGAGACATAACTCCCAGCACCAGAGGCTATGGACACAATGTCTGCAGCCTGTGAGGGTGAGACTGGTGTGCCGGGATGAACCATGGGTATACCATGGGTAGGGTGTGTCAGCTAATCATAGCAGAAGAGCTAATACAGGAAGAGAGGCTGAAAGAAGTACTTCCAGGAAATGAGCTCTGGAGGACAGGTCCTTTTGGACAGAGTCTGAGTGTGAACCATCACAGCTCTGTGGAGTCTCCTGTCAGAGCCAGAGGCCTCAGCCTTTCTTAGGGCTTTTTTACTTTTACCTGTGGTAGCCTCATGATTGAGGAGGAGCCTCTGCTGTAGAAAGGTTGACAGCCTAGCTGTCCACTCATCTACCCCTTTTTTTCTTTGTTCTCTCCCAGAATGCACCACTATCCCGGACACATTCCAGGTATAAGATTCCATGAGGATGGGAAGGCAGGGAATGAGAGTTTGCAGTCTCCTGAGCAGAATCCCAAACTTAGGTCTTTCTTTATTCATTAGAGAAGTTGTGAATGGCGAGACGTGCCTGCAGTCCTTGATGCTGGGACAGGGGCCTGACTTTGCTAACCCACAGGCAATGTTTTTGTCTTTATTTGAGGAATTTAAAATCTGAGGCCTACAACTGGGGAAAGAAACTTGGACTTCAGGGAAATCTCTCGTTTTGAATTGGAGATATGGAGAGGAAGAGTCCATTCCAGATCTATTTAAATTGTCCTATGTGGGCTCTGTTCCCTAAAAGTTTCAAAGTCAACAACTATCCAATGAAGGTAGAAATGGGGACACATGGCTGCTACCCTCCCTGTCTCACTGATATGATGTACTCTAAGGGACTTGGATTTGTGATTCCTTCTCTTGAGAGCCAGCTGGACCCAGAAACTGACTTCCAATATGAAATATGACAAGAGCTTTTAGAGATTCAGCTTCCGTCTTGTCCAATGAGACTCATGAATTCACTCTCTGGTCCTGGCCCTATGACAGCCACCACAAATCACATGGTGGGCTTCCCTTTAAGGAGACCCACTTGTCAAGCACCTAAGGACCCTGACCCACAGCCAGGGACACCCTACAGGGCCTGTTTTCTAAACTCAAGAATGATGAGAGGAAATGATGAGGCAGGATAACATCCTGGTACAGAATGTAGCACATGCAGGACACTTTCTGGAAGGGAACATCTCATGAAATGGATCAAGCTGAGGAGCAGGGGTTGCCATGGGAATTTCACAGTATTTGACCGGGGAGAGGACTTAGGCATCATTTCTGCCACTGGTCCACTCTATGGTCTTGGGCAAGCTCTTGACTATACATTCTCCTGTTTCCCCAGAGTTCTGCTGCGCTCACACGGGGGTGGGGTAAGGCGGTGGGGGGCAGGGGGTGGTGTCTGTTATGTCTTGTATGTGTCCCAAACTGGGAAAGGGAGGCCAGCTGTGGAAGGTGACAGCTAAGGTCATGAGAAAGGAGATAAACTATCTCTTCTGCTCTACTCTCCAGACCTGACCCCATGACACAAGGCCTGGCCTCAGCCTTCAGTGACTCTGTGATCTCAGAGGTCTGGGAGATCTCCAGAGCCTGTAGACGAAGACTCTAAATACAGAGTGTTTTTGGGGGGGGGTTGGTGCTTCTCTCCTGCCCCATGACCAACATGTGCCCTGCTCATTGTGGTTCTCATTTTCTGTCCCTAATTTCTAGAATTTCTAGAATTCTAGTTTCTAGTCCTCGGGCTCCTCCAGCACTTACTGAAGACTCCTAGCTCCTAGCCCCAGGTAGAAGACCTTTCAGAGCCTTGGTGTTAAGAGGGGACCTTAGAGGCAAATACCAAACCCTTCCATTCCCCATCAGAATAGGCCCCTCCAAAGGGACAACTTCCCCAGGCCTTTCTTTCTGTGCCCAGGAGGGGGATGGGTACCCTCCCCTCTACACTAGGCTGGCATGCTCCCCAAGGTCCTGCTTCCCTCCCTAGAGTAGCAGGAAGGCCTGGGAAAATCTAGGCAGTCTTACAGCTTCTGAGACAAAAACAAGCCCAAATAAGGGTCCATTTCTGAAACATTCCTGTAGTCTGAAGGGAATGCCAGGCCAGGGCAAGCTCCCATTGCTGCCAGCCACTTCGACAGGCCAGGCCAGGCTTGCAGAATCCACTCTGGGAAGAGCTATCCTATATTGGTCCCCTCTGCAGCTCAGGTAACAGGACCAATGGGAACCAACTGTCCCCTTCAACACAACATTAGGAGGCTCAGACTCGTCTGAGGCTTTTGCAGGCAGAGTGGGGCAAGCCACCAGGCCCTCTGATTGCCTCAGAGGGCTTCTGCAGCCTTCTAGGATTTGGTTAACACTCTTTTCCTTTAGATTCTAGAGTCTAAAACTCTAGAGACTGGAAGCTACTCAGTCTTCTTGACTCCGGGCTTCTCAGCTATTCTACATTGCTATCAGGGCTAGTTAGTTGTTAAAGTAGAGACCAGGGGACCAGGGCACCACGTTCTGACCACTTTTGAATGTTCATAAGCATCCATGGTTTCTACCCACTAGATGTCAGTAGCATACCCCCCACTCTGACAATTGTACCAGCCAAAAATATCTTCAGGCCTGCCAGCTAGCAGCCCCAGTGGAGAACCACTGTCCTAAATGGGTGGAGGACTTTTTTGCTGGCTGCTGGCCATGTGTACTGGTTGTGAAGCTTAACAAGAAGGCAGGATGGAGCAGAGGGGAAGGAACTCAGCTAGTTCCAATCTTCATTCCTCCACCTCTCTTCTCTTTCCCAGTAGACACACTGGGTCCAGAGCAAATTAATCTGATGCCCTTGACTTGAGAGACCGACAGATTTGTATTGTTAATGATGTGCCAGTGGGTCAGGTGGCTCTTCCAAGGTCGCACAGCTAAGCAGAAACAGAGTTGGGACTGAGGTCAGGCTTGCAGCCCTATCCTGTAACCCATGTATAATGCCAGGTTGACATGTAACCATTCTACACTGACCACCGACAACCCTCAGCACCTTGAGGGCCCAAGAACAGAAGGCATTCCCTTCATGGTCATACTGCTGGGGTGCCACAGTCCACTCATGCACACTTCTGCCTTTCCCACCTCTGCCACATTTTGGGGCTTCTTTGGTTGACTGTGTCTTCCAGTTACTCAGTTGTCCTGATGTCTGATAATCGATTTGCATACCATATCGATCTCAAGAGCTGTGTAATATGTTTGATTTGTGGCACTTTGCATAATTTTCTGATTAAGTTACTTATTTAACCTATTGACCTTTTCTCTTAATTAGAATACCAGGGTATGGCAAATGTTGAGTAGTAATTAAGTTGTATATTTCCATGAGTGGAATTCACGTCCTCCCCACCTCCCTGCTTTCTCAAGTTCTGTCTTTCTCTAGAGTGGGTTGGATTAAGCCAGCAGGCCCTCTACCTACCCAAGAGAAATGAGCAGGGTACATAGGGGCCAGGTCTTCTCTGTCCCCTGTTGTCTAGAAGTTTGAAAATAAACTGAGGCAGGAAACAATGTTGGCTCAAATAAGGATTCATAGCAGAGTGGACATATTGGGAATAGTATGCCTCAGAGGTTTAGACACTGTGTCAATTAGTTTTGTGTACATCATCCAAATATAGTTGCCTAAACTATCAATTCTTTGTAATCATATCCGTTCCTGTTTTTCAAGAGGCTTTCTGGGTTGTCTAGACAGTCCTGACACTCTGACATGATGTGGACTAAGTTCAGGTTTTTTCAGTCAGTTGGTATTGAGTGGGCTGAGGATGGGCTGAGCTAGTGTGGCTTTTGCCAGGGTCACCGTGATCTTCTCTACTGTATCTCATATCACCTCAACATGCTGATTTTCTGCAAGACAAGATACCCATGCTCCCATGAGGCAAAGATAAAGAATAAGTGATCAGAAGAAAGAAATATGAATGACCAGAGAGCAATGCCTGGTTCATGAAGATCTGTAAAGTTTCTGTGGGCATCAGAAATATTCCCATCCTAATAGCCAACACAAGCTGGCCCAAGTTAAGGGCCTGGTCCACAATGGGAAGAGTTAGAGTTGGATCCCACAAGAGCTCCTTCTGCTTCACAAGAAGATATGCACAACATAATGATGGCAGTCTTCACACATGTGTGAAACCAAGATGGACCTCCTCTTCCTGACGCACCTACCCCTGAGCACCCATTTCAGACTTGACAGCTGCATGTTATAAGCTTGGGGCTCAGGAAGTGAGAGCTCTGAGTGCACATTCTCCCTGATACCTCTTGCTGCACACTGATTTTTATAATCTGCTTCTATAATCTGGTCATCTTCTAGACACACCAGAGATGGGAAAGGCTGTCACAACTCTTCTGGTCTCCCCTGCCATGACACCCTGTATTTTCCTTCAGTCAAATAAGGGACAGTTTCCAGCTCTCGGGACTCTGGTGTGTCTAGATAATCACATACCACCTCCAGATCATTACACTTGTCTAAAATGGAAAAGTCATTACCAAAGACACCATCGCCTCCTCCCTTTTGTGTTAGAGTGCCAGTTTGGCCAAACTCTGCTCTCTGCTCCAACAAAGGGCTCAAATGAGCATGCTTAGCCTCTGTGAATTTCTACCACAGGAGGACAGTGTTCAACTCCTTCTGCCCTGGGAGAGGTCAGCAAGAAGATTCATCTCTGAAACAGGAAGCCTTTACCAAACACTGAATCTCCTTGTATGTTGGTCTTAAGGTTCCCAATCTCTAGAACTATGAGAAGACAATTTTTATTGTTCATATGATGCTCAGTCTAGTGAGTTTTGTTGCATCAGGTAGAATGGACTAAGATAGGATGGTTATCAAGAAAGTTGTTATAGTTGTGTACAAGTCTATGTTTTCATTCTCTTGTGTAAATCTGTAGAAGTATACTATCTATGTTGTGTGAGAAATATGTTTACTCTTTTAAGATACTGTAGAGCTGAGTTGGGTTTAATGACAATTTTTTGTTTTTGAAAAATGTGCGTACACATGAGTGCAGTACCTACAGAGTCCAGAAGAGGGCAACATATCAACTAGAATTTAAGTTACAGACATGGATTTTGGGGACCAAACTTCAATCCTATGCAAGAACAGAAAGTGTTCTTATCCTCTGAGCCATCTATGTAGCCACAAGCTGAGCTGATTTTTTTTTTAGAGACAGGGTTTATTTGTGTCTTCTTTTTGGCTGTCCTGAAACTAACTCTGTAGACCAGGCTGGCCTCAAACTCAGGGATCTACCCGCCTCTGCCTCCTGAGAGCTGGGATTAAAAATGTACAACATAACCACCCAGATGAGATGACTTTTTAAAAATGATAGCACAAATATTGTTTAAGAATTCTAGTTGTCTGAAATTATTGTCAATGTGTTGTATAATCAGACTTTTTAGTTTTAGCCACTCCAGTGGTAGATTAGAAGGATCTCATTGTTTAATCTATCTTTCTTCAGTGACTAGTGAGTTTATATTTATATGCTTATCTGTTATCTATTCTCTTTCTTTTAAATGGGGAATCTGATTATTTAACTAGGAAATAGTTTTCTGGCCTCTCTTGCAGCTATGTGGATGCACTTTTTTTAAAAAAAAATTAAGTATCCACTTTTTACTTTTATTTAATTGCTTAAAATTATTTGCCCTCAACTATGTTGCATCTGTCAGCTTTATCTGTTATGTCAGATGACTCTCAAGTTCAGATGCAAATAAGTCTAAGTTTCTTGCTCACAGGTTTCAGACCAGCACATCTATTCCAGGACAGTGTAGAATCCAGATCAATTATACATGCTTTATTCTTCCACCAAGCTCTACAGGTCATAGCTACCACATGCAAGCCCCACACATAGCCCAGGTCAGATGCTGTCAGGAGCATATATTCATGCGGCTTCCTACAGCTTTGATGTGGTAGTAAGGCAGGAAAATTGACTTACCAAGTAAAACTAGGTCCAAAAAAGCATATTTGCTGAGCAATGTCTTTGCCAGTGCATTTTTCCTTTCCTACCATATGGATATGAGTGTGTCTGGAACTCACACTTGATACTGAGGCTAAAGGTGGAACAGGTAGAGGGATCTAAGTCCCTGAGAGTCCTTGTGGAGCACAACTGTTTGCCACCATGGCCTACCCTTACCAGAGGCTCACCACATGAGAACAAAGTATTTTCCTCCTTATTTATGGCTATTACAACCTATTGCATATGTATAATATATGTTTCAAATATGTCCAATGTATTTGTCCGTGTCAAACACCAAGACCAGAGAAGGGATGCCATGTATCTTACTCTATTACTCTCTATCTTATTCTTCTGGGACAAGAACTGAATCTGGAGCTCTAGGCTGGCAGCCAACAAGCCCCAGTCATATTTTTATCTCTGTCCCTAACGGTGCTGATGTTGTTGGCATCTGTGGCCATGCTAGGCCTTTTAGATAGGTGCTGGGATTTCAGACTGCTCATGCTCACACAGCAGGCAGGTTAACCCACCCAGCCATCAGCTCCCCAGTCCCTTTGAATGCACCTTATTTCAGCAGCCCAGACTTTAATTCATGTTCCAGATTTTTCTTTGCAAGCACAGGTAAGTTTACAGTTTTGCTTTGCTTTAATTTCTTCTCTGATAGGTAGGGGAAAACACATATCCCACAGTCAGTCTTGTCTATCAATCCAGACAGTGGATCAAAATGCAGATGTTATGACCTCACATTTCCACCCATGATCTGAGCTTCTGTCCTGATATATCCAAGAATTCCAGGAACCAATCTTGTCCTGGTGTGATTGTACCCTTCCAAGTACCTCTTTACTCTCCAACAGGAACTCCTCATACATGGGACCAGTCTTGCAAAGCCAGATGTTAGCCTTGGCAGGGACTCCAGGCAGCCTGTGGTTCCACAAACACAAGTGATAAGCTGAGCATCTCCTGAAGCATGGTGCTTATTAGCACACTAGGAGGTAAGTATCAGCCACTGAGGAGAATTTGTCCTGAGGTAACAGGCTTCCCCAGGTGAGACCAAACACACCCCAGCAGGCAGCAAGTGCAGAGACAGGGTGCCTCCAAGTGTGCCTTTTAACTTCCTAAATAGCCATTTCCAGTCCTTCTCACACCTCTTGTAATTCTTGTTCATTCTGGGTTTTTTAGCAGCCATGACTGACAGGCTGGTTTCCAAGGTAGTTTCCTGGGAGCCTGTATTACTACAACTTGACCTGGTACCTCTCAGCCTGGACACACTCTCTTTCCAATTCCACCCCAGTCTCTTGAGCCCCAAACCTTACTGGCTACTCGGGTCTGCCTGTCATATCCAAGCCTTCTTCTCTACTTGGAAAGCAGTCACCCTATCTCTAAGTCCACACCAAATTTGAGTTCCTTGGGGCCTCCCAAGCACAGTGGTTATTTTGTACTTGCCTTCACTCTGCATCCCTGTTCCAGTGGTAAAGATATCTATTTTTTCCAGGTATCAGCCCCTGAAAACTCTGAGGACAAGGTCAAGATCATTTACATATTTGAGTCCCCGGAGCCTTGATTAGTTGCCAGTGACAGTATTTGTGCCTTACTAAAGGGAGAAACAAGGTACAAAAACAGACAGGTGACTAAGCCAGTAGCTGGCTGGCTGGCTGGATGGAAAGCGACTAGGATGCACTTTCCTGGTATAGCATTATAGCACATCTTCTCTCTTACCCTCTTGGCAGCTTCAGAAAGTCAGGGCCCATGTCTATTCCATTGATAGCTCTAGCTATCTAGATGGAGCATTCGTGGCTCTGAGTCTAAACAGAGAGAAGAAATAAGAGAAGCCCCTGAGCTGAGTGGATACAGCAGCAGCCCTCCTTGGCCTCTGGAGCAGGTGGAGAATAGAGAGTATTAGGAAAGAGCTCCTCATTCTGGGCCATGCACAACAGACCGTAGTATATGAGGTTGAACTAATCCACTTAGGATATCCTGGGATTCCTTACTACTCTCTGTTTACAGGGCTTGTGAGCCTGAAGATGGCTGTTCTCGAGCATGGTGGTTATTAGTAGAAGAAGAGTCCAGAGGAGTAAGCACAGAGAAGCCAACAAGCAGCTCAGTGAGGTTCTGTTGTGTCACAGCCAGCACAGGTAGACCTGCCCAAAAGCCACAGGGAACTTCAGGGGGAGCAGGAGGTTCCTCTAGTTAGGCAGGGTGAGGCTCAGAACTAATGACTGAGGGAAGAAAGACCACAGGCCCTGGGAAATGGGAGGATGATGGATGATGGATGGATGGATGGATGGATGGATGGGCACATGATTAAGAGATGGATTAATGAATTGATGAATGAACTGATGGATGATAAATGGACAAATGGGTAGGTAATTAATAGATGAGTGAATGACAGATCAGTAGGTGAATGCATACATGCTGACAGATAGGTAAACAGAGAAACAGATGATAGGGGGATGATAGATATATGGATAGGATGGATAAATGGATAGATAGATGGATAAATAGAAACATAATGATAGATCAATGAATGGATGTGTACATACATGGGATGGTAGGTAGGTAGGTAAGCAAAGGGATTGGTTCCTGAAAAGATGGGTAAACTCATTGATAAGAAGGGTATAAATAATGTGGAACTAGCTACACTTACCACTTACACCTTTAGGTTATAGGCCAAACATAGTGAGTGGTTCCTGAACACAAGCATTATAAAGGAACCGAATGCCTATATTACTTACCTGAAAAGCACTTTCCTTTCTGCTTACAGTAAAAATTTCACTGTCTGTTTTGTTTCTTGACCCTCTGCCCTGGAAACCCCTGTCCTGGGCAGACAATCAGTCCTTATACCTCAATCAATCTGTAGGAAGAAAGTCCTAGTTAAAAATATCCAACTGAGCATCAAGTATGTGCCCTGCTTAGCAAAGTGGAACCTGCTTCCAACAAGTCCATGTAGCAGCAGCAGTTAAGAGCCTTCCCACTGCCAGCCCCTGAAGGCTGGGCTTTGCAGGCATAGGAACCATTAGCCTCACTCCCAGCCACCTGTTGGCCTCTGAGAGAAGGACCTACCCTCATGATTCCCAGGTTGGATCACATTGCTAAGTGTTCCATGAAATCATTAAATGACTGACCTTTGGGGTTGATATTACTGTGCCCATTCTTAGACAAGAAGATTGGGACTCAGGAAAGTTATCCAGGACATAGAGCCGTATTTCAAACCCAGGTCCTAACTCATGTTTTATATTGTTCTTGCTATGGTGCCAGAGCTTGTTCAAAGAGAAAAAGGGGACCTCTAAAGCCTGAGAAGATTTCTAGGTGACATGAGGCTCAGAAAAGCTTCACTGATTTTAAGTTAGCTTCCATAAATTAGAAGATTTTAGAGACCTCTATCTTTTGATCTCCAGACCCATGGACCACAAGAACTGGCCCATCACTCTGACTACCTCTAGTCTCATAGATCTGTCCTTCTACAGAGTCACACCCAGAAAGGTATCTGGCTTCCTGGTTGCCATGAGATAGCCTTATTGTCTCTAGAGTACCTGGATATGATAGGACAAAAGGGTAGATTATTGATCTACTTTTTAAAAGCAGCTATTAGTTTTAAATATTTCATAAGGGATTGGATTTTTGTATACTGTATACAAATTGTGTATATTTATACAAAGTTGAGATTAATTTTGTTACTGTGCATATATTTCCACTCTTGTTCAAGGTATTGTACCTATAGAGCTCATTTAATAATTTAATGCAAATTGCTAGTCCTTGAAAGTTATTATTACCAACTAATTAGGACATAAAGAAATGCAAGTTAGTCATTACAATCAAACTTGTGGTCACATTAGGTATGTTTTCAAAATCAAAGATATATTTTAAATAGGCAAGTTGTCTTCAATACTTCAAAGATATACAAAATATGACATTTAAGATATTTTAATAATAATATAGGTTCCTTTTATTTTTATGGAAGTGAGACATATCTGCCCCTAGCAACACCAATCTACTTCAGAGAAGATGATGGACATTGAAGAAACTCCATATGGAATTAACTTTTTTGTGGCAAAAGTTAATCACTGGGCACGAGAGTACTCTTGCCTCAACTACTGACAGTATGATGTCCAAAATGAACAAGCAGGATACATAAGAAATGATTGCTGAACCTTGCCAAGAAAGGTAGGAGGTCTTTAAGAATGTCCTACTTCACAGATAACTAGGCCTATAGGCTGAAGATGGATGCTCCAACATTACAGAGAAACCTTGGGTCCAGGCAACTGTTTCTGCCATTTTTCACAGTTTTTAAAAGTTGCTTGCTTGTACTTCCTGTTTACTCAGTTAATATTATTTCCTTCTCAGGTCTCTGAGGGAATTGAAGAATAGAACTCACTAAGTGGTATAAAGTGTATTAATTTGAGAGACATAAAATGATTGTTGGTAATACAAGTTAAATAGAAAGTGAATTAGATACAATCTTTTAAACTGTAAATAATGAAGTATTTTCTCTGAATTTGTCAATTTTTAATAGGCTAGACATTATTGGGGTAATTATTGCCTCTATATATTGTATATAGTTATTGTACTTATTGTATATAGTTTTTCTTATATTAGTTGTAACCTTTAATTATTTTTGACAAATAAGGGGATATGTAGTGATATACTGTGTATCTAATAAAGTTTGTCTGAAAATCAGAGGACAGAGTCAGCCACAGAGTTAGCCATAAAGGTTAGGTTGTGATGACACATGCCTTTAATAGGAAGTTTGAATCAGGAAGTGATATTGCTGGCAGAGAACGGTTTATAAATTGGGAGGAAACAGAGTTCATCCTTTTCCTTTTGGCTGAGAACTCGGAGGCATTCTGTCAGAGGACTGGGAGACAGCCCTGTGGAATGGGCTAGGTGAGAAGTGGCTGTGGCTTCTTCTTCTGTCTCTCTGATCTTCAGGAAAACTTTATTAGATACAGTATATCACAAGTGCCTTCACATCTAGCCGCCGCCTTCTTCTTCTCAGAGCTTCACTGTATACTGTAAAATGCCCTCTGACTCAGAACCAAAGCAAGTGGGCTCTGTGCTGTTTCCTAGTCCCTGCTTTTCCTGGGTACCCCCTGTCTTGCATCTGTGTTTCAGAACACACTGCCTGTAGCCCCCAGTGCTCGACCTTCACCTAGTGCTGTAAGAACACCCCCAGCCTGGCTGGTCTCCCACAGTGCCCTTCCATTCCCTCCCTCTCATATACCTGGTAAACACTAACTGTTCTTCCAAGGCTTGGCTTAAGCATTCTCTCTTGGTCCTCTTAGAATCTGCTTCCACTCATCCCAAGATTAAAGTAACCACACCCCCTTTCGGTCCTGCTGTGCCTACCTCACGTCACCAGAAGGCCACTAGCCAGTGAGTTTTCTCTTTATTACCCTTCTTAGCTTCCCCACAGGAAAGATGGGGCTTGAAACTCTGAAACCAAAGCCTTTGTCTCCTCTATCTTTATTCTTTCAGCACCCAGCCTGAGGTAGGCTCCAAAAGACAGCTTGGTGGCTGAGTAATCCTCATCCTGTCCAGCCTATCACCTGGTACTGTGCAGTTACTTAGTAAGAGGGAAGAGCAGGTCTTGGGAAAGGAGCCTATTGCTCAGCATAGGTTCAAGTTTCTTCAGTGTGGAAACAGTTTATTGCCCCCTGTCACATGACAGTGAAGACCCTTCTCTAACTCACTGGAGAGTCACAATACTGCTGTGGCTTCTAGAATTTTCTATCATTCACACTTAGTTGCATTGTTTCTGTTCATGTCCAGTCAGAGAAAACATGAGAGAGAGCCAACGCCTGAAGCCCACAACATTGCTAGGAAAGCAGATGATTGGCAGCTGCCTCTGGATATCCAGCCAACCACAAATCACTCAGGTATCACGGCATCTGGGACTCTTCGTCCATCAACTAATCCACAGGTGTGACGCCAAGGTTGGAGAAAGGGCAAAGTGTCTGTACAAACAGCACAAGGGATTTCCTTGGTGACTTTTTCTTCTAGGAATAACTAGAGACTGGTTGCAGCCCTTGTCACAGTGCAGCACTGGTGCGTTTTCTCAGGGACATGGTTGGAATGTACTAAAAGACTTACGATCAATATTCTACGTATGTCTTTATCATAATCTTATTTTTTCATAAATTTAAAGTAGACCATGAGATGGCGTTATGTTACTCTGCTTTCTCTTTTCTCATCTCTCTCTTCCAGATTCTCTCCCTCCCTCTCTCTTACCTCCTCCCCATTAAATAACATTGGGCAATTTCTTCTTTGGTCCTTCTACCTAAGATCTTAAAAACAAAACAAAACGCCCAGTAATTTTAATTTACCCTTTAGCCCAGGAATTCTCCTTTTTGAAAGCTAGAAATGTTTTTACAAAGATGTTCACCACAGTGTTTTGTATATTAACAAGATGTTGCATACATAGAAGTGACATAGAACCTAAAATTTAAAAATAAAGAAAGGGTTAAATAATTAGAGTGCAATGGCTCTCTGAGATATGATACAGTCAATAACAGTGAGGGCTAGGACAATGTCAAGCACTGTATAGGAGTCCAAGCCTGATGAAGAGCCCATTGCCTCAAATCCTATCTCATCCACTTGAGGCATACTAACCACCTGTGACACATCAGTTTCTTCTTTCCACACATCTGTCCTTCCCCTCACATCAAAATTGTTTCTTTGTACATTCAGGTAAGATCATGTGTTGTGGGAGAATGTTCTGGTACATTGTTAATATTTGTCTCTCCTACTGGTTTTATAGAAAGCTGAATGGCCAGAAGGTAGACAGGAAGTGTGGGCAGGGCTACCAGACTAAAAAAACTCTGGGAACAGGAAGAGTAGAGCACAGACACCAGAGAGACACCAGAGAGACTCCAGATGAGCCGCCAACAGACACAGAGCAAAGAAGTTAAAATGCTGCTCTGAGAAAAGGTACCAAGCTGCATGGCTAAACAAAATAAGACTCATGGGTTAGTTTAAAAGTAAAGAGTTAGCAAGTTATATGCCTGGGCCCTAGGTGAATCAGCAGAAAATTAATATAAGTGTCTGAGTGTTTCTGTGGGACTGCGAGTCTATGGGTTTGGATCATGGTTGGACAGGCCAAAAACTTCTTACTACAATCATGTGAGAAGACTTCCAGATGTTGCACTGCCCAGTGCCTAGGACTCCCAATGTCCTGGCAGCTGTATCCTGCTCAGAGCCCATGAAAGAGGCCCAGCCAGAGCATGGAACAGATTCTCTGCTTCTCTGCTTGGAAAATCAGCTTCAATAACCTCTCAAAGTCCCAATATTGGACACCACTCTGATTACAACAAGCAGAATTCTAATAATTAGACACAATCTTAAAACAGAGCATCTCCCCAACAGACAAAACTACCTCAGAAAAAGCCCACAACAGACACTACCAGACTCATCTGGAATGAGTGAGGGTCAGTCAGAAGGCTGGCAAACATTTAACCCTCCAGATCTCAGCATACTGACATTTTAATATGTAGACTACAAATAGAATCCTATGCTAAACAACAGATGACTAAAACATTGAGCTAAAAAAAAAATGTGTAAGGAACAAGAGACTATCAAAATTGGCCAAGCAGATATAAAAATAAACACCATTTTTTAAGAAATGAAACATAATTTTTTAGACATTGAACTTTGGGTTGAATATATTAAAAAAGCAGATCCGACACAATTAAATGGAGGATCAGTGATTTAGAAGGCAGAGCAGAAGAATGTTTAAGACTGTACTCAAACAGGGAGATGGAAAATACACACGAGATGGAGCAATATAAAGAGAAAAAGGGGAGCAGTGACCAGTGGGCAGTGGGCAGAAAAACAGCCAGTGGCCCTGGGTGTGGTAGCACACATTTGGGAGGCTGAGGTAGCCTGGACTACACAGACCACTTCAAGGGAAAAAGAGGAAGAAGGGACAGTATTAGAAGAACTAATATTTGAGGGCCCAAAGGCCAACATGATTGCTTAGTGGATTAAGGCATCTGCTACTAAGCCTAATAACCTGAGTTTGATTCCCAGGACTCCTAGGGAGGAAGGAGAGAACCAGTTTAAAACTGACCTCTGACCTCCACATACATGGCTTGGCATGCACATATGCACATACATACAGTTAGATTTTTTTGAAACATAATTAAAAAACTGTTAAAAAGAAGTAATCGGGTAGAGTTTTTTCAGAACCAAAGATATGAATCTACAAATCTAGACACATAAATATTCCAAGCAAAAAGAATAAACAAACAAATAAATCCAAACTTATAATGAAAATAAACATAAAGAAAAGGCCCTGACAATAATCCATAAAAGCGGCCATTGAACAAAAGCAGCTCATTAGCCAGCAACAGGCAGCTAGAACCACAGCACCATGGGGACAGCGGTGGAAGCCAGGGGTAGTGGAATAAAGCTACCAGTTTGCTAGGAAAAGCACTTGCTCCAGAAAAGCCAAAGATGCAGCAGGCTGGCTGGCTGGGGACATGGATCAATAAAAAATAATCAATGGCAATGAGAACCACAAACTTGGTAAGGAGCAAATAAAAATCAGGTTTGTGATCAGGCTGACCCTCTAGAAAGCAATTTCTAAATAATCAACTTCAGAAAGAAAGAGTTGATCTCACGAGCATCACGGTCAAAAGCAAACAGGTGGGGAAGAGTGTAAGTGAGCACAGCCCAGGCCCGCACTGCTCACGATAGCAACCTAGACTATGTAAGGCACGAACACAGACAACTGACCCCAACAAATACTCTACAGCAGTGTCACAAAGGAGAATGACTGTAGCTGAAGTGACTGTGCCCGAAGCATTGGAACATTCTCATGTTCCTTCTTGTGTTAAGAAGAGACATTTAGACATTATTTACTGGTGTCAAGTGTGCGAGAAGAAGAACCAACCCCGTAACTAAAATAATAGAAACTAAATTTGTAACTTACAAAGTTGTGGAAGTGAAAAAAAAAAAGTTAAAGCAATGACCAGAAATGCACAAGGAAGAAACCGTCGAAAAGAGGGAAAGCAAAGAGAAAGGATAGGGAGATGTGCACGAAACAGACACAAATGTGTCAACATTCAGGACACAGAAAATGACAAGGACTAAAGCCACAGAACTTATTAGACTTCTTAATTTTTTTTTTAAATTTGTGTGTGCAGTGCCCATAGTGACCAAAAGAGGGCATCAGATCCCCTGGAGCTCGACTTACAGGTGGATGTGAGCAAACTGATGTGGGTGCTGTGAATTGAACGCGGGACCAAAGTGCAGATGGTCTCTTAACTTCTGATCCATCTCTCCAGCCCCTGACCTCATTTCTTACAAAGCTATATACTGTTTAAAAGAGAAAGGTCTAAAACATAAAGACATAAATAAAGGCTGAAAGTGAAATAATGTAAAAAATAAAGCCAGCTAAGTTTATGTAGGTAAATTCAGGTCGGCTGCATTGTTTTAAACATACACTTTTAAAAACATGGATGTCAACATGTCACAATAATTATCCTTTTCCGGGAAGAAATACAGCCTATTAGCTTACACTAAACTAATAAGATAGCTTAAAAGATTGTTAGAAACAGAGACAGATTAGGGGGAAAAACTTAACCCCATAGTTAAGGAAAACTCAACACAGCTCTCTAATCTTGCAAGAAAAATAAATTTAACAACAAAACCAACTCTCTGAATTAATACTTCATAACCTGTCATTGCTTGACATTTCCTCCACATCCGTGGAAAATTTATAAGGTTGGGTCACATTTTTAAAAGTAAGAAAAGCAAATACCAATCAGCCTAAAAATAATGGATCACATACTGGGCCATCAAGTAGTTTACAAACAATTCTCACTGTGTTCCTGACTAGTCGCTGAAAGAAGACATTTAAACTTCTCTTACTAATTTCAAGTGTCAGGACAGCCCTGGACATTTCACAGAACACCTGATGGACAGGAGTTAAATCTTTGGAAATCCCAGTGAAGCAGATGAAGTTATCACCACTGTACAGATGAAAAGTCCCAATTGGCCTCTTGAGCTAATGTGCCTATGTCCACACACACAGAGAGCAGCCACTGATGGACCCCTAAGCATGTTCATTGTAAAACTGCACTACAAAAATCTGTTAAAAAAAACAAAAACAAAAACAAAAAAACTTCCCATTCCAGAAAGCCTCTCCAGGGCCCTGGGGCAGTGTGGTTCTGAGAAGCCCCAGAGGGCAAAAGGCAGCAGGCTAGGTTTAGCAAGCCGGATTCCTCCAGCTGTCCCTGGAAGGGGCCCCCTGCCAGCTTCTTTGATGTCTCCACTTGAGGATTGGGATGGGATTAATGTTCCCCCCACAGCCCACATACTTAGAAATGGACAGGAAAATTTGCAGGGGAGAGAAGGATGGATTAACATTCACACACTCTGAGTTCTGTCTCTGGCATGTGCCATGTGACTTGCAGAACCTCATCTATAATGGACACATTGAGGCTTCTGGGAGCAAGAGTGTCTAGCTTTGGAGGGATATGTTGGCAAGAGGGAAGGCCATGCTACTGACAGCATTGTTATTCTTTTTCATAGTCTGGCTAGTACGACCTAGCCTTTCATGAGTGGTGGTTCTCTGGGACATGCTCAGAAGATCTACAAATTCCATATGTGCCTAAGTGATCCAAGCGCTGTCACCAGACTCAATGCGGTGGTCCAAGTAAGATAAAGCTGTTTCCCTCTCACAGCACAGCCGAGGATGGATGCTTGATTCCAGGATGGCCATGGTGTAGGATTCTTGCAGCTGCCACTGTGCTGTTCCCCTCACCATATGCTCTAAATGCTGCTCAGCCTGTTTCTGTTTCAGGAAGCAGGTGGGAGGAACAAGAGAATCTCCCTCACCCCCATCCCACCCTCGCTGCTGCCCTGAGCATCTTCCACAAAATCCCATTGGATGGAATTCAGTCATATGGCCACATCTCATTGCAGTGGATGCTGGGTGATACAGCTGTTGACTATAGTATATCCAGTTATTGATTTTTACTAATAAAAAGGAGTCAAAGACACTCAATGGGCGATATTTGGCCTTTCCCACTCTACCATCCTTCCAACTACATAAAGGGATAATAAAGAATTTCCAGAGTTAAAAATGGATTTTCTTATCAGTTTGGGGTTTGGTAAACACTTTTCATTAGGTATGATTTAATGAGTTCTTATTCATAAGAAACTTCAGCAAATTAGCATTACTTCATCCAGATCAATGCAGGAATAAGATGAGCGATGCTCCTGTGATGGTTAATCTTGATTGCCAGCTGTTTGGATCTGGAATCAGCTAGGCTGCTCTGGGTCAGTCTTGCGGGGGAGGGGGGAGGTTTCAAGAACATTAACTTAGGTGGAGATACTCTCCAGAACAGGTAGCACCTTCCAGGTGGCCCAGATATGTAAGGGTCTACCAAAAGGGGATGCTGCTTGGTCACCTACCTTTGCTTCTTGCTGCTAAATTCATCTACTCTGCTGCTATTGCTGCCATCACCACCCACCAGTCACTGCCGTCAAAATCCAGCCTCTTCAGCTTTCCAACAGTGTCCCTCACTGGGCTGTAAAGCCCTGGTGTAGACCCAGAATCTAACGACAAGAGTTAACGGAACCTTGTGCACAGGGCTGCAAAGGTGGTAACCATATTCCCCCTAGAATATAGAAGAAAATCAAAATGCCATTGTTAGTTCAGCTGTTGATAGGGGTTTATTTGTGCCAAGAGTTATGATAGGTACTTAATGTATATATTTAATAAAAGTAAACGTATTTATTGTTCACTGAAAAATCTGAGGAATGAGGAAGTTGAAAGGTAAAGAGATCAAATGACTAGCTGCAAATCATGGGGGGCAGGGGAGAGTAAGGTGTTGGTGTCTGTCACTGGACCATTCTCCAAAGCTGGTGAGCCAAAGTCTGCAAGGTGGGAGCTTTGAGTCAGTGGATGTGGGTGGGAATCACAGTCGATCACTCCTGCTATCAGCCGTGTCCTAGCAAATACACCCCCTCTGTGATAGAGCACTGTGGCATCTGTGTGACATGCCACCTACCCAGAGCCTTCACTAGCACCTGACTAGGAGCAGGTTCCAGATGTGAGGACTCCTCCAGCATCTTCCCCCCCTTTGCATGGTCAATGGCACACATCCCTCCAGGATTTGGGATACTGTCTTGTCCTCTGACCCCACAACTTGCCATCTCTCCAGTTGTTGTGCTAGTGACTTGTCTCATTAATGGGACAAAAATACCTGATAAAAGCAACTGGAGGGAAAAAGAAGGGTTTTTTTTTTTTTTGTCTTACAGTTTGAGGAGAATGTTAGCCATGGTGGGAAAGGCACAAATGTGAGGCAGATGCTCACAGGAGGAAAATGGAGCATGGCTATAAAATTTTAACACCTCCTACGATGTGGAATGTCTTTCTGTACACTGTGAATTACTATTAGTTAATAAAGAGACTGGTTTGACCTCTGGCAAGGCAGCTTGGTGGCAGGAAGGAAAATCCAAACATAGATAAAGGAAAGGGAGTCACACAGAGATGTTGCATGCTGCTGCCTGAAGGAGCAAGATGTAAAAGTACAGGTAAGCCAAGAACTACCTGGCAATACACATTAATGGAAATGAATTAAGTTGTAAGAGCTAATTGGTAATGAGCCTGACCCTAGGCCGAACAGTTTGTAGTTAATATAAGCCTCTGCGTAATTATTTTATAAGTGGCCACAGGACCATGGGAGGGAGAGGATTGTCCCGGGGGCATGACATGTTAGAGAACTTCTAACTATACCGCCCCCCACTCCCTAGAAGAACCACTTTCTTCAGTAAGGCTCCACCTCCAGAGTCTCCTTTCCACAACCTTCCAAAAGAATGTCTCTAGTGCATGGGTGCGGGGTGCTGTGAAACAATCTTTGCACACTATAAATATGTATTACTCTCATTGGTTAACTAAGAGCTGACTGGCCTTTAGCTGTGCAGGAAGGGATTGGGCTGGAGAAACAGGCTGGGAGGATGCTGGGAAGGAAAAGGGTGGAGACACAGGATGTATAGGAAATGAGATCACAAGCTATAAGCCATATGGTAGAACTTAGATTTGAAAAAAGAGGGTAAATTTAAGATGTAAGAGATAGTAACAAGTCTAAGCTATTGGCTGAGATTTATAATTAATAAGTCTTTGTGCGATTATGTGTGAGCTGGAAAACTCTATCTACAAATGTTCAAACATCCAGTGCCTACATCACTATAAAACCTGAGAAACCTTAATGAAAGGTTCTAAACATTAAAAAAAAAAATGGTGTTAAACTAGTTTCATGTCTCTCCTGCTGGCTGTGGTATAGAGACATGTCTCCCAGCTGCTGCATGTGAGCTTCAGCCACCAGTACAAGCTCCATCAATATGTCATAAGCTAAGCAGCATGGTGGGTTCCCAGAGCCTTTCACTTGGGCTAGTGTACAGAGAGGCATCTCCGGCTGCTGCCTGCTGGATGGACCAACTGCCATGATTGTACTACCACCATACACCAAGCTGAGCAGTGCTAGACCCTGACAACAATGTAAGATTAATCTCATGCAATCAGAGAACAATACAGATGCTCAGTAAAGACAGATCCAGGTGAAAGAAACCTCCAGATTGGTTACAATGTGTTTAAAAATAGGCATAGGCTTGGGAGAGAAAAGAGAAAGAGTATACACAGTTATACTTCAAAAAAAATAGTTTAAAAATAATAAAGTCCTTAAAAAGTGGATAAAGTAATAAAAAATAAGTCACACAAAAATGGGAAATAATCAGAGATTCTGATCTTGTATGTTATTGTGTTGTCTTTAAATTTTTGACTGATAAAGGAACAATAGGTGCTAAGAGATATATTAGATTATAAAAGCTGCTAGATTAAAATATATATTTTAAAAATATCTTGACTTCAAAATGGAAGGCAAAAGGTATGTTGCTTTGGGGAAAAGGTTATGCTTTATTTTCATAGAAAATGGGAGGCAAGGGATTTATTCCAGGTTGATATGGATCAGGTTTGATCAAGGAAGGCTTCATGAAAATCTTGGCTATAGACATAAAAAAAAAATAAACCTAGAAAAATTTTTTAAAAAACCACATAACATATATTTTACCTGCTTAAACATAAAACAAAAAAAATCATCTTTGCGTAACTTGTATACAACATAGTTTATACTTGTCTTAATACAGATATTCATGTTACCTTTAAAAGTTTCATATATTTTCAGAGCAAGGGGACCAGACACCAATAAAGACAAATGGCCTAGGTGATTCAGCATTTCAAAATATATCTTCTAGAGTTTCCTCAGAGTTCTGCATCCAGAACAGCATCAGGGCTATTGGCTGAGATGACCCAGCCCTTACAGAACACTCCAACCAGGACTTAACAGTTATTCTGATTTTCTCAAGTTTCCCCCAAAGATGCTAGCACCCTCAGAAACCAAGAAGCAAATATAGAAGAAACAATATTTACATTCCCAAAAGATAGGTTATAGATATTTGATATCATTTAAGGGGATAGAGGGGGGGTTGGTTACAAGTTGTTATTGGTCATAGTCAGGGAAAAAAACTAAACAAAGAAATTAAATTCAAAGGAAAAAAAGGAGGATATAGAAATGATAGGGAGAAAAAGTAGATTTTTTTAAAAATCTACTTTAATAAAAAAACCCTATTAATCTCAAAATATTTTACATTGGTATGGGTTTTGGTTTATTTATACAAATTTAAAAGTCTCTTATATATACTAGGCTTATAGGCCAAAGTGGACACCTTAATATTACAGAAGAACTCTGGATGACTCTCCAGGTGGCCAGATGTCCCTGTCATTAGGTAACACTACACCCTTATAGGGTCTTTGATGAAGTTAAAGACTAAATAATTACTTAACGTTTTCCTTAGTTATGATAAAAGTAAATTATATATAAAACTTTAGCCTCAAAAAGATAAGATAGATAATAAAATATTTTCTCTAAACTTGCCAAATACAAATGCTTTAGCCTCTAAAGTCATACCCTCCTCTGAGCTCTAACATCAAGCCCCATTTAAAACAAAATTCCTGCCTTTGAATCGCTTTCTCTCTCCCTTTGTCTTCTCTTGGGAGCGTTCTTTTCTTTTTTCCTTTCCTCCCTATTCTGTGCTTATTATAACCATCTCAGCTATAACTCCGTTATCGTAACCTTTCTGTTAATCGTAACCATACCCATCTAACAATAAAGCTCTTTTCTACATAGAAACAGCGTTAAGTGTCTTCTGCTATTCCCACATGCATCCATAGAAATCTGCCACCAGATAACCGGGTAAATATGACCCACACCAAATCTGCACAGAATTCTAACAAAATAAATTGTTTATTTTTGTAACTGCAATTCTTACTTGATAGCTGGTTTTGTTAATAATTTTTCTATGTTAAAGTTAAAAGCCTTCCTTTTTAATTAATCAAAAGGGGGAAATACTGTGGGACAAAATCTTTGTTCACTGTAAATATGTATTATTCTCATTGGTTAATAACTAACTGACTTAACTATCACTGGGCAGGAAGACATTGGGCAGGAGAGACAGACCAGGAGGATGCTGGAAAGAAGGGTGGAATCTGGGGAGTTGCCAGCCAGATGCTGAGGAAGAAGACATGAGCCACATGGTAGAACTTAGATAAGAAATATGGGTTAATTTAAGATGTAAGGGATAGTTAGTAACAAGCCTAAGCTATCAGCTGGGCATTTATAATTAATAATAAGTCTCTGTGTAGTTATTTGGAAGCTGACTGGCAGGACAGAGCTGACTGTTGGTCGTGACAAAATCTCTGCCTTCCGGGGGATTCAAACAAATGAAATGAGAAGATGGAGGTGTTCAAAAAATTAAATGGGGGGGGGGTCATATTAAAAACAAATTACAGGTCTAACTTCATTGTTCTTTTACCCTTATTAGCATATTTAATCTACTGATGTATTAATTTTTTTATTATTTGTCTGTGCTAGAGAGTGTAGGCTTAATTAGGACAGAATTTTTTGTTGTTTCTGGATAACTTCTATACCTTTAATGCCTAGGTAACAACAACAAATTGTGTGTACTAGTAACTTTTTGTTTTATTATAAAAGATGTGTTTTATTGAGGGAAGGGATAGGGAAATGACTCAATGCTTAACAGCATTTTCTGCATTTCTGGAGGACCCAAGTTTGATTCTGCAAACCCAGTCCTGGGTGACCCTCCCAGAGCACTGCACACACATGGTGCATAGACAGCTTGCAGGCAAAATACCTCTACACATTAAAAAAAATACTTTCTATTACATGTATTTGAGGAGATACCTGCAGAGGACAGGAGAGGTGCTAGATGGACCCCTTGGGGCTGGAGTGGCAGGTGGTTGTGAGGTGTGTAGCAGGCTTTCTTTTGGGCTACCAACCAGCTCCCAGATAAAGACAGAGACTTCTTATCAATTATGAATGCTTAGCCTTGTCTTATGCTTGTCCTACTAGCTCTTATATCTTAATTTAACCTGTTTCTCTTCTGATACATTTTATCTTGGGGATTTTCATCTTTTTTTTTTTTTTTCATCCTGTATGTCCTACATTTTTGCTTCCTCCATGTCTGTCTGGCAGCTGCCTGGCTTGCTGGCCTGGGGCATCCCCTTCTTCCTCCCTCGTTCTCTTCTTTTCTCTTCTCTTGAGTTTAGATTTCTCTTCCTGCTTATTCTCTCCTCCACCAGCCCTGCCTATCCATCTCCTGCCTAGCTATTGGCCAGCCAGCTTTTTATTAGACCAATCAGGTGCCTTAGGCAGCAAGGTAAACCAGCAACACAGATTAAACAAATGTAGCGCATGTGTACGTAGTTAAAATAATACTCCGCAACAGAGCTGCTGTTTGTAAAAACAACCAGGGAGCTTTACTGAGCTGTTACCCTGGGAGCTGCTGATTGCTGAGATCTCTCTTAGTCAGGGGAACTAGTAACAATAAACAGACCTCTCTGCCCATCAGATGGACAGCCATAGCTTGGTCTCCACCTATCTTGGGACTAGAAACTTCCATATAAGAAGCCTTACTGAAGGAAGTTGGTTACTTGGGGGTGGGGTATAAAGGTAGGGTGTGGTTGGTAGGGGAGTGGGTATAGTGTGATGGGTAAGGGGTAGGGGTATGAGGGTGAGGGATTGTGGGTGGGCCTTGAGGTTTTGTGGCCTCACTTCACTTCCTTTCTGCTCTCTCCTTCAAGTCTGAGGACACAGTGTGACCAGCCTCCTCCTCACACCCATGCCTTCCCCTTCATGATGGACTCAAACTTTATGACAAAAATGAGCCCAAAGTCTAATAGATTAAACAAATGCTAGTAGATTTCAATTTAACGCAAATGAACAAATGAATGCACTTCTAACAGGTTATACAAATGTCTTCAGATGGCCCACCTCTAATGGGGGGTTAAAGAAAGCTTGCTGTGCCTAGGTGAGCACGTGCACACACATACACACACACACACACACACACACACACACACACACGCACGCACGCACGCACGCACGCACGCACGCACACACACGTACACATGCACACACGAAGTAAGAATGTTCCTGTCTTTAGGACTTTCAGACCAAGCCAGATATGGTGGTACATGTCTGAAATCCCAGCGCTCAGAAAGCTGAGGGAGGAGAATCTGAAACTGGAGGTGAATCTGAACTATATAGTGGGGCCCTGCTTTGATATAAAAACAATGACCAAAACAAAACAAAACAAAAAAGAATCCCTATGTTGCCATGGGTTGGCTTGTGCCTGCCTTGAGAAACAGAGACATGGCATATCCCCAGGGCCGTCACTCCCTTCCAGCTGCCCACACAAGGCGATCAACAGTCTCTTCCAGCAGCTTCTAAACCACCCTTCAGAGCCCTCCCCCACGGCCTTCTCTGAGGCCACAAGCCTCCTTAGAAGACAGCTTCTTTGGGTTCCCCCAAAGCAGGACACCCTGTCACTTGGCATCCCAAACAAGCTTCTATTTGCTTCCACCACACTCAGAGGGTTTTGGAACGTTCTGAGGAATGGGCTTTTCTGGCCAGCGAAGTCAAATCCCAAGAATCAGATAAACAGCAGCAGCCGGGCCTCCACCCCTCTTGGGGCTGATTCATGAGGCCCAGGCGTGCCCTTTAGCTGCCAGCACAGGGCCCTGCGTGCTCAGAAAAATCCTGCCTGGGGTCCGGGGCGACGGCGGCAGGCTCCTGAGAAGAGCGCTGTCTTCATAAGCATGCGTCCGCCTCTGCCCAGGAGCCCATCAGTTATTCTCCACAGCACAAACACCTTCCACTTTGTACTAACATTTTGGCAGTTCCCTACAAACAAGCACTTAGCCCTGCTCCATAACTCTGTCTTGTTGCTGGGCCCCGGCTGGCAAGGGCAGCCAAGTGGGCTGTAAAAACAACAAAAAAGGTCGAAAAGCAAATGAACCATTTGTGCCTTCTTTTTTATTTTCCATAGGCCTCTGCAGCCCCCTGCTCCCCCCGCCCTGTGGCATATACACAGTATGAGTTCAGACTTTGCACCACACATCTTTTGGACAAGTCTCTAAGGATGTCAGCTCTGCAGGTTTCAACAGGATGAATTGCAGGACCCTGGGGTGCTACTTTGTGTCCTGGGCCAGTGGCTTCCTGAATCTATGGATCTATGGATTCTGTACTTGGCCACTGCTCACTCACAGTTTGGGCTTCCCTTATCATCTAGGTACACAGGGAACAGGCTGTTCTGAAAGGGAAAATGGAGAATCTTAAATGCTGATGGTGGATACCAGTTTTCACAGACCTGCCCCAGATAGACCTTGGGCCTAACAAAGACTCTAAACTTTGCCTGGCAGAGTTAGGGTGTCTCCACCACAGGAAACATGTCTAGGGGCCTTCCAATGGCCCCCCACAAGGGTTTCCTAGCTCTATTGCTACGGTGCTCATCATGGGCCAAAATAATCACTTTATTCACAGCATTACATACAAAAAACAGTCCTACCACAATGTCTGGTCTTCTATTACAATTAACTGTTGTAGACTCTGATCTTCAAAAACCGCCCATTCTTCTACTCAGGCATCCTCCTTCCTGTCCATTTACAGTTGATGCATTGGCCTTCAGCTGTTCCCTGTCTCTAGTAGACACATGCACAGTACACCAACAGGAACCCCCATGAATAGTGTAACCAACTACAACAAAATGTTCACAGTCCAGCTCGCCGGTCAAGTTCTTAAGTTCTGGCACCTAGGTACAAAGGTGCAAAGCAAGGGGGGAAGGGAACACTAGAGGGTTAGGAGAAGCAAGGTCCAGGTAGAGCAAGGAGATGCAGCTGGCCTAGGTCCATCCCAGCTTGGCTGAGGATAGACACACTGGAGTGGGCAGAATGAGTTGGGGGGAGGCATAAGGTCAGTCTCAGATATAACTGGAGGTGGGACGCAAGCTAACTAGAGCAGAAGTCAGCTGGAGAGACACTCAGAAGGAGAAGCATTTGCTACAGCAGTGTTAAGAACCAGAGTTCAGATCCCTAGCATCCAGGTAAATGTCAGAAGGGTGTGGTGGCCTGCCTGTAATCTTGACTTGGGGCAGACAGAGACAGAGAATACACAAAGTAAGCTGGGTAGCTAGACTAGCCAAATATGAGAGCTCTGGGTTCAAGTGATAGGCTACCTCAAAACAGAAGGTGTAAAGTGATGACCTCACCCAACATCATCAACCTTTGACCCCCACACATGTGTAAGTGGGCATCCACACATCTTCCCACATATGTATAAGCATGCACACACACTGCACACACAGGCAATACACAAAAAACTAGGAGTTGGGGAGAACACTCATTGCCACTGTCTCAGCTTCTGGAGGATGAGCTGGTGCTAAGGGCTTTGTTCTGGGGTGACTGGAAGCCATGGAAAGTGATCCATCTGATCAGAGATTAAGTCTGGTTGAAAATCTCAAAACCCTGAATACCTCACTACCTTGGTGATGAGTCTTGCTATTACTTTTTCACGGAAGAGGGAGGCAGTAAGAGATCTCCCCTCCCAGGCTCAGCCTTGAGTCACATCAGGAAGGCTCAGACAGAGTCTCAGGGAGACCAGGGATCCTAGTCATTTCTCCCAGGGGAAACCCCAGCCTCAGACTGGCCACAAGGTTCTGCCTGCCTTGCCACTCAGGCCTGGGAATGGATAGACCCAGCCCACCCAAATTACTCTATCCAGGCATCTGCTTTTAGTTAAAGGCACAGCTCTTCTGTGTGGATCAGAATATCAGCCATAAACGGTGCATCTGCATGGCGCATGGTGTAGTTTAAAAATAGCTCAGGCTTGGGAACTACATTTTCCCGTCCTGGGAGTTCTTGGAATAAGAGAAGAAGCATCTTTGGCGGATTTAGTCCTCTGGCTCTCCTCTTCAGTAATTACGCCATCCTTGGTCTGAGGGCCCTGGACAAGAGCAGGCTACCATGCTGGCGCAGTTCCCCAAATAGCCACTAGATGGCGCCATGGCTGCCTTCTGGGGGCCTATGGGCCCTGGGGCCCCAGCACTGTAGTCCTGGCTCGCCCACCCCTGGGCCCGGGAGCTGGCTGCGGGTAGCGGCTTGGCAGCCTAGAGCTGGGGGCGGACGGCGGGTGGTGTGGGGTTTCAGCCTCCCCGGAGGGCCCTCACTGCTGTGTGCTGAGCAAACGTTCGGGCCTGATGTCGGTAACATGCGGAACCAATTTGCGAGGGAACTCGGCAGCCAAACCAGCCACCTTTGGGCAGGAGGCAGGATCCCTGTCGCCCCCAGGGGGCTCAGGGTCTCCAGCTTAGGAAACCAGAGCCCTCCTTTAGATGAGGCACAAGACCAGCCCATCTGAAAGTATGGAGCCTCAGGGTGGGGAGGGTGAATTCACCTGCACTGGGCAGGGCAATTTAATTCCAGGCCCAGCTGTCATGTTTTATAAACTACCTAGTATCCAGGCCACCATCCAGGGCTCGGTCTTTAAGGAGTGCTAAGACATCGCTAGAATAAACTGGAACAAGGGGTTCAGGACATCCATACAAAATAACCTGATCTCTACTCCAGTCACTTAAGCACAGAATCCTCAAATCAAGGCCAGGAGGCCTACACCATAGCTTCTCCCAGTGCAGGCAAAAAACGAGCCAAAGGGTTTCTTTTGACTCACAGTTCCAGGGTCCATCACGGCAGCAGACACTTGAGGGATCTGGTCACTTTATGTCCACAATCAAGAAGCAAAGAGCAATGATCAAATGCTCACTTGTCTCCATTTTATACAATCTACACAATGGCTCCTCCCACAGTGGGTATGTGAATCTCAATTAACACAATCGGGATGCTGATCCCACAGGCTTGCCTCTGCCTGCCTTCCAGCTGATTCTAGGTTCTGTCAAGATGAGAACACTACCCATCATACCACGCGATTGCTGAGTAGCTAGGTGGCATCCAAAGTGTAATGTACTCTACAAACTTCTAAAGAAGTCAATTTTCAACTTGCTACAGGCAAAACCTAATCTCAACTTTTCAGGTGTAGAATGACTCCAAGTTCAAGGCCAGTTTGGGCAATAAGCTCTTGCTTCAAAAAGAAAAATGAGAACGGTGGTAGGAGTGTAGCTCCATGATAAAGCACAAGGCCATGGGTTCTACCCACAGTTCCATAACCAAAGCAAACAGACAAGCAAAAAGACATTAAGTCCTCATTTCCTTCCAAGCCAGCCAAGTGGCAATCCCAGTGGTGTTTGTCCCAGAGCTAGACCCAACTTTCCCTTTAACAGGCTGTCTCCTTCAGCCACCTCCATGCATGCTAGCCCCCACCCCACCTTGGGCAAACTGATTCAGGGAGTGGTCAGACCTGCCTGCGCATCTAGCCCTAACCAGCAGGTGTGGCCAACACCAAAGACTAGAATTCATTTGCCTTCCCTAATTAAGGAAAACCATGGAAGGCCCCAGAGAGTTTTTGTTAAGTAAAGCTGATAGGAGTCAGTGAATAACAAAACAAATGGAAAATAACATCGGCCAGCCCTGCTGCAGGGAAGCGATCTGTGGTGCTAGGCAGCTTCCTCAGGGCTCAGGAAGGCATCTCTGGAAAGGAGTGAACTGTTGCTGGAGAAGGGTCTGTGTGAAGACAGCATGTGTAAAGCCATGGGTCTGCTCAGGGGATGTGACTGTCTCCGAGCCACCTAACACAGGAGAGGTGAGCTGGGAGGAAGCTGCCCAGGCAGTGCTGTGGATGGGAGACTCACTCTTTAGATAAATGGGAGTGTGGTGAAAGGGTTGAGAGCCTGTAAGAAGTTGGTGATAAGGGAAGAGCAGGTGGGGTGTCCTGGCCCTCCAGCCTGCAGAGGGAGGGCACATGATCCCTACTCTGGGCAGCCCAGATGCTAAAGGAAGAAGGGCTGACTCCAGGAGTCAAGAGAACTGAGGCTTCCTCGTTCCCACCACACCGCAGTCTAGAAAATAAGCAATGAATTTCTTGGGTTGACAACACATAGTACTTTTGTATTCAAAATACCCCTAAAGAGGTGATGTGAGGGAAGCAAGCTTAGGGTGGATACTCTGACCTCTTCCTTAATCTCCCAGGACAATAGTCAGATCATACATACCAAGATCTCTGACCGTGGAGACATAACACACAGATCATGTGCTGCAGTAAGTGTTCTGCTGTGTTCAGAATGGAGGGACCTGTGAGCCATGACCTCAGCCAGCCAGTACAGTGTCCTAGCCATGACCTTGGCCAGCCTGTGCAGTGCCTCCCTTGCAGCAGGACACCTAGCCTCAGTGGGCAGGGTTTGCAATTAGGAAATAACAGGAACCATGATATTTTATACAATTATGTATAATAGTATATATTTATCTAAATGTGCATTGTAATCTTGGTACTGTATCAGGTGAGCTATCCTAGACACAGGTATATGAAAACTGGGAGAGCTGTGGACCAATAACATTGGATGGATGTTCCAGCCCCAAAGGGGGCCAGAGGATGAGAGTCAGCATGGCTAACTGGCTGCAGCAGGAACTTCATTTTTACAAACCACTTGAATTGTGAGGCATGTGACCTTGAACAAGCCAAGTCCTGTCACCTCACCTATAATATGGATGATAATTTGTCCTGTCAAACAATCATGGAAGTGACGGTACCTCCTGTAGGGAATGAGAGGCCTTAATAGTTTCCCCAGGGACTCTGAACTCAGGACCAGGATGATAATGCTGGAGCCTTCCTCGGAGCTCAGGAAGCAAGAAGCACTCCTCCCTCCCCACCAGGGTCAGCCCTGTGTCCTGTAACAGATATAGCCCCATGAGGGATGAGTTCCTGCCTGTCTGATGGAATAAGCCATCACCCTGCCCTGTCACCTGTGTGTCCTCCAAATGTTCCTCCTGTATTATTGTTTTATTTGTGGGGGAGGGGGACATGAAAACCTTGCACTAGTTATGTAGCTGAAGATGACCTTGAACTTCTGACTTCCTGCCTCTACCTTGCACATGCCCAGTTTGATGCGCTTTGTGGACTCAAATCCAGGCTCTGTACATGCGAGGCAGGCTGTCAACTAGTCCAGCTGCCGCCCCTCCCTTATCATCTTTGCTTTGCCATGAGGCATGATCTCTCCCTCTAGTTTTGCATAGATGCTATAGTAGTAACATTCTCATTTCTCTGATGACAAAGCTGATAGGCGGCTTTTGAGGGGTTTGTTTGGGCTCGTGGTTTCCAAGGATACCGTCAATCATGGTGAGAAGGCATGAAGTCTTGTGTCTGGAGCTTACAGTGCAGATTTGTCCCCATGTTAACAAATTGGGAAGCACAGAACCGAATCAGAAGCAGGCGAGGCTATAGTCCTCAAAGCCCTCTGCCAGTAGGCTACATCTGGCAGACAGACCTCTTGTCCCAGGGACTCCACAACCACCTGTAAGTGTGCCACCAGCTGGGGACCAAGTGCTCAAACACATGAGTTTAGTAGGAACTCTAGTCTGGTGCAAACTTTCTAACAATGTACTTCACCAGTTAAGAGTGTTCACGCCTACCAGTCACTGCAGCTACTGCTGGTGGTACCCATAGGTAGGCAAAGGATGCAAAGGATGATGGGGCGGGGAGAGAAATGGGATCTGATGGGCTCATGTTCTTCTGCACCGCTGAGGTGGTTACATGGTTCCCTCATTTGTTCTTCCACTATTAACCAGGAGGCTGGAGGAGGCTCTGTGGTTAATAGCACCAGCTGCAAAGGACCCAGATTTGATTCCCAGCACCCACATGGATGCTCACAACCTTCAACTCTACTTCCGGGGGGATCTAACACCCTCTTTAGACTTCCATGGGTTGCTGTATGCACATGGTACACATGACCTCATGCAAACACACACAATACATATGAAAATAAATAAAATTAGTGAAGAAATAAATAAGGTAGTATATTAAACCATTCTTGAATTCCTAAATAAACCTCCCTTGGTCATGATTTCTTTTTATTCTGATATATTGTGGAATTTCATTTGCTAATGCAAAGGTTCTTCCATCTGTGCTGCTCAGGTTTTTATTCCTCCCTTCCTCTATCTATCCCTCCACCCTTCTCCCCTACCTACCAGTCCCATTCACCCACCCCTCTGCCCTTTCATTCTTCCTACCCATCCCTCCCATCCATTCTCCCCTCTATCCAACCTCCCCTCCTATCCATCCACCCCTCCCATCCATCTACCCTTCACCC